>VYYJ01004779.1:0-12527 GCA_021029165.1 Cyphoderus albinus
AAGCTCTTTGTATCCTGTGCATCCATTTTGCCTTGTGTAACTGTCACACGTAATTTCCAGAGGAGTTCGCAGGGCATCACTTTCTCCAGAATGAGCGTGCAGCACAGCAGGAGCATTTGCACGCTTCCACTACCACCTTTCAGCCACACAAAGACACAGGAAAATGTCATGGTGGTATTTTGTGCGTGTACCAGAAAAAAACTTCTTTTTAGCCTATCATCAATGAACTTAACTTTCTATCTCTATTGCTTTTCACTGTGTGCACTCCACTTCTCAATTCAATGTCTCGAGCGGCGATAACGGCACTTGGTAGACAGTTCGACGACCACACACACTCACAAGCCATTTCTCCATGATAATGCAAGTGAACTTGAATAAACTTTTCTCCAGTAAAGTCTTTTGGGAATCAACTCAATAAAAATGTACATGAACATTTGGCTGCGGCTGCCTGAACTACAAGAAGATCACAGAGAACATAGATAAAGTGAGTTTCATGGGTGTGTGTGCATCAGAAAATAGCTGTGGTAATTGCACTCATGTCAACCTTGCTCACATGCAAGAAAATAAGCCACTTTTTGATTACTGTCTCCCGGAAATTATCGTATTCTGTTTGTATCGGTGCATAAATAAAAGGATTCTTCTCTCTGCCTCCAGCTCTTCCTTTCTTGTAATGTCGCAATGCTCCCAATTATTTCGTTGTAGAAAGCAATAAATATATGCAAGAAGGGAAGTTAGTCAATTTTCATCATCATCTTCTGACTGAGTGGAATATAAAACCTGGAGAAGTTTCCTCCCCAAGAATGACTTGGCAGAGTCACTGGAGAAAATGTATAATAATAAAACAATGTATGTATTTCATGGCAGCTCAATAATTTAAGTACACGTTACAAATAGCAGCAAGTAGCAAACAGCAGACGTATGCACATATGTATCTCTCGCAGCTGTTTTCCTCTATCTTCTCATTTTCTCCAGCGTTGAGAACTTCTCCCATTCTCCCCCAATTTCCCTTTTGACTCAACATAAGTATTAGTTTTCCAGGATTATTATTGCTATATTATCAGTTTCGTCTGGAATGAAACGAAACCGAACGTTAACTGCATAACGGCTCTGCCTTTTTCCCCTCGCCTCCAAAATACTTTTCCTTCTTTAATTCGCTCCCTCGTCTACGATTGTCTCATTTTGTCTTTCCCTCCTTCGTTCGCTTTCTTCTCTCCATGAGCCATTTTTTGTGTCCAGAGAAAAGCGGGATTTCTTTTCTTCTGGAGAAAAACTCCCTTCTTCAATGTCGAAGTGATCAGGGAACTTTGTCTCCCCCAATTTTGCTTTATTCATGCAGATGTGTGCATCTTGGTGGGTGGCACATTGGCTCAAGATCCTGGAGGAATGGAATGGAACATGAAATAAACAGTTAAGTCGTTTTTGACCGTTGCTGAATAGATGATATTGAGAAAATTGAAGATTTTTTTCCTTAAAATTATTTTGTCTGCAACGTACTAAATCGTACGCACAAGCATTTAGGAAAATATTTTCATTCTCCTGTGTATTATATAACTAGCTACATTTTGGATAATGATGGACATCAAGTAAGATGACTGGAAAAAGCAGAAATTGGAGGATCATTGCAAAAACAAGAAAAAATATTTTAACCTCTTCGGTGTACTCAGTTCCCAATTTGTTTTGCTTTGAGGAGTAAGCTGAGCCGCAGCCCGGTTTGTGTCCAGTTGTTTGTTTGTCACGTTCTTTATATTTCTACTTGGAATTTTGGAGTCTATTTACCTACTAGATTTCTAAGATTCAAGTAAACTACTTTCCAGTAGTCTTTCCAGAAATCTCCCGGAAATTTTCTCAATTAAAAGTCTCGTTTAAAACGGAGGATTTTCAAGGTTTATTTTTCTACTTGTTTTCTCAAGAACTCCGGAAAACAGAAAACTTTTGCGGAAGATAGAAAAACAAACAAGCTTGAGCAGGCACACACACAGAGAGAAAGACACAGACGGTTTATTCTTATTGTGTCCACCCACTCTCAGCTCTTATCAACATGGAACAGATCCAGAAAGGAGAGAAGTGCTCTAGATGAGTTAATATGTTTACTGTTTGTGTGCGTGTGTGTGTTCATGCTCAATAAAAAGTTTTCTCATGCAGTCATTCCCATTTCTCAACTATGAAGATAATCTTTATTTACACAAGAAAAAACTTTTTCATTCATTTTCATTTCCATGTTTTTCAATGCATGTTTGAGGGAAATTGAAGAGTTGTTTTGGGAGATCCCTTTTTCCCTCGATCTCCAAAATAATCATAATCATCATAATGGTAACTGCAGACAGACTTCCCTGAAAATACTCGGCTCACTGTTATGTTCCACATGCTTCTCAAGCACACACTCAATCTGCATTAATTAGTCACATGGACCGTAAAACCGACAAAAAGAACTTTTAGATTTAAATTAGAACTTTATGCGCTGTGCAGCAGGAAACTTACTTTTCCCTTATGCAAAAAATATTAATTGGCGCTACGTCCGAGTTCGGGTAATAGCGGGATCTTATTTAATGGACACAAAGCAACGAACGGGATTAGCTCAAGCCGTAGAAATTCATTTTTGTGTCGAAAAAATTAATTGAGAAGAATAGCGGCAATGCTATATGAAGCATATTAATATTTGTATTAAATTAAAAGCAAATATGGGACAATCTTGTCTGAAGACCACCCAGGGAGTGATTTTTTAAAATAAAATAATTGGGCTAGGATAGAATGTTTTATAGTAAAAGTAAAAAGCAACTATAAAAATGAGAGCGAGTGCTAAATCTTAGTTAAAATATAGTCACAATTTGAATCTTTGAATCTATAATGCAACCTTATACCTCTAAACACCATCAGTCAAGGGAAAAATTCCAAAAATACTTACTTTCGCTCGAATCTAAACCTAAAGAATTGCCCCTCTCGTTTCAATATTTTTCATCATTTCGTTCTAACTCTTTCCCTATCATCGATACTATCATCGTGATCGTCATCACCAACCAACCAACCTCACACATTTGATACAAAATTCTCTCGTCTCGTTTTCTCCTTTTTCTGGTTAAAAAGATCAATTCTTGCTCAGGCGAAACTAGCAGCAGCACCAACGCACAGGCATCGTTGATGTGATAACAAACAAGTTTTCTACTAATGCGTAACTACGAATTTCCAGTGCGCATTTATTATTACATTTCATTATGCAAGCATGGCTTGGTTGAAAGCCCGTTTTTTGGTACATTCCCCGGTTAGAGTTTCTCCAGTTGTACACGGCTGTGTACAACATTTACCGTTCAATAGCTTCGTGTTGTGTTTGTGAGCAAGCGAAGTAAGTGAGTGAGTGAAGTAAACAAGCAAAGCCAGAGTGAGCAAAAACGAAAACGGCTTTCATTTTCAGCTGGATTTTCTATGGATGTGTGCATAAAAGCTCAGTGAGTGAGTCTCTTTCCCTCTTCTCCCTCTTTCCTTTCCTTTTCCTTATTACTTTTCCAGGAGAGAGTTGAGCCGAGTTGAGTTAGTCATCCAAGCAGAACCTTCCACTTGCATTGCAAGTTTTGTGGGAGAAGGGATAAGAAATCTGGATTTTTCATCCCGGAGACAAAGCTGGAGAAGTGGATAGGTGGGATGGTGATGACTCACCGAGGTTTTACCCACATTGTAGAAGATATGGATATACTTTTTATTGCGCTTTATTTGACTTTGGCTTACCAACTGGATGAAAGTACAAAACAGCAACGGGAGTCTTTCTCCTGCTCCACTAGTCCTCATACTCATCATACATTCGTATTTCTCCATTTACTGCATAAAAAGCATCGTGCAAGATGCGTAAGAAAGATCGTGCGTGTTTTTAGCTGCATAAAAATATCTTGCACCAATTTGAAGATAAAAAATGCACTGCCTTTGAGTGTAGAAAGCACTGGGAGAAATGTTTATATTATTTTATTACTGAGCCAATGTAATAAAAAGATTGTGTGGCGTATGGTCCTCGTATCTACAGAAATATCTTTTTTATTATGCTAACAAGCCTCTGTGGCGAGTGACCACACTGAATGTCGTCATGTTGGATTGCGTATGTGGAGGGTTCATGGACACAATTTTCGTCTAGAGAAAGAAGGAAAAAGGTGAAAGGAAAGGAAGGAGAGGAAAAGATTGTGTATTATTTTTCTTTCTCTAGAGCTTGTTAGTAAGGATCTTAGAGCAATGATAAGGAAGACCACATGCTGAAGTTGACACGGGAGATGAATTTTTTTAATAGATAAAAACGCAATGTTACAATCACGCGTTTTCTTTGCCACACGTTATTTTATTTTCCTCCATGTGTCCACTTATTGTGTCACTTTGCCGGAACAACAAGATTAAAAACAAAAGTTGAAATGAACACAAAGTAAAAGTAAATGAAATGTTCACAGAAGGCCAGCAGCCAAAAACTTTTACCCCCGTTGCCCTTTTAATGGACATACGAAATGAATGAGCATGAGCTAGTGAACATGGAATTGGACAGAGCAGGCCAGACCTAGCTCTTTTCTGAGAATTACTCTGTTGCATTTAATTGCATGTCAAAGAATGAAGGAGTATGGAGAAACGACCGGAACAACACACACATATATTTTCACTTTTATTTGCTTTCAGCAGAAACGAACTGGAGAATTCTGGAGAAAATTTCCTGGACCATGTGTATGTTTGTACATTGTACATGTTTATATAAGTGTAAAAGTTAACATCAAATACGGAAGAAATAAGATATACTCACTGATTGGGTCAGTGTATTACCATTCCACTGTACCAAGAAAGCTACCTATGTGTCGTGACAATTTCCTTTTCCAGCATCACGATAAGCAACAATTCCTGGAAATGGTTTGGGAGTGTTTATGCGAACACACTTCTTCTCCTGATGTTCCGTCAGCAGTTCCACTCTTTGTGTTCTGCTGCATTTAGTTCGTTCCATATGAATACTTAATAATCTTGATGAGAATGATGTGTAATACGCAGAAGACACGCGGATGTTTTCTTATTTTGTTACCTCTTTTGTGTATGTTTTCTGGTGGTCTTGTGCTTATCAAAGAATAATATACCTAGGGAAACGTTTAATATTCAACGGAGTCATCCGCAAAACAGTGATGTGTGTACATTTTATTTGATTTACATAAGTTTGCTGCGTCGGAAGTTGACTATGTAAACATGTAAATATAAATATAACATGCACACATCACATCGCACACTATCACCCACGAAGCAAAACTTTCATCTTTTATGAGTTTCAATTAAATGGAAACATTTTCTTTTCGCTTCAGTCCTTCCTGTCTGGTCTGGCCACAATCTCCTCCTTGTTGTGGATATTTCTCTGACACTTTACAACTTCTCTATGATGATGACGGACCACCAGCATTTTGCTACGCCAGATTATTTTATCATGTATGTGTAAACTGTACAAGACATTGTGTCAAAATAACGCTATTCCGAAAATAAAAAACAACATTTCATGACCGCTGCCAAAAAATGTTGAAGTTGAAGTGAAGCTTGACTGGAGCTTCTGGAGAAAACATTCACCGTAAGTGAATATTTCTTCCTGGTTAACGTAACGTTGTTTGCATGACGTTGTCAGTGTTTTTAACAGGAAAGTGCAACATGAGCACAACGTGAGCTGTTCAACATTTCACAGACTGTTTTCATACAAACAGACAACCACATTCCTTCTCCTGAGAAAGAAAGACGCAAAAAATCGGAAAAAATATTTGTGAAACACATTTTACTTCATAATTTAATGCAAGATTAAATTAAATGCATGGAATGCCAAACGCCTGTCTGTCTCTCTGTCCATCCATCTGCTAACTTGTAAGCCTCCTTGCCTTACTGCCAAAATTTTTGTGCGCTCTGCGGTGTGTCCTGTCTGTTATTTCCATCACATAAATAGTTTATTGCACCTTCCCCTTTCATTCACGTGGTTCTGGTTCAGCTCACAACAAACGCATCACAAATCAAAGTACCTACTTCAACAAAATAAAATATTTTTTCCTCAAAAATCCCGTCCATCTGAGTGAGTGAAACAAAAATTCCTGATTAAATTGGCTGCGGGCAATAACATCGTAATATTCGTTCGTATCGTATCATGAATCATGATTCATTTTCGTGATCAAACAGAAAATACCAATTTCCAATCTATACAACTACTACTACTTTACTACTTACCATACATTATGTGTGTACGAGGCAATCTTTCTGGAAAATTGCGTGCAACCATCAGATCAATCTTTGATGCTCCAATCTCCCCAAGAATGATTGTGAGATCGGTAACCCTTCATTACTGTTTCACTTTTACTGTAAATCATGTATAATTCAGTAGCGCAAAAAATCTGTCTTCCTGGAGTTTTGCTACTTTTGAGAATGATTGTGAGATCGGTAACCCTTCATTACTGTTTCACTTTTACTGTAAATCATGTATAATTCAGTAGCGCAAAAAATCTGTCTTCCTGGAGTTTTGCTACTTTGGAGTTATAGCAAAAGAGAAGAGCAAAGGACGAGTTGATCAGTCAACGACCAGTTCTCTTCTTGAGCGAATGCGTGGAGCTGATTAGCGAAAATTGCTTTTGCCTCTTTTTCATGTGGTTCCAATAAATAATGCATTAACTATTGGACGCGAAGAAGGTAGCTGGAGAGCGATCACCATAAATCATTTGCATCATCAGCAAGATCGTCATCGTCATCATTGGGAGCATAAAAGAAGTTTGAAATGCTCGCAAGTCATCTGCTACTCATGGACATGCAATAATGCAACCAAAAAGTTTCTGTAAAGGAATCCCGCATTTGCTTATAACAATGCAAGAGGCAACGAGATGTGCACACATTAACATTACTGACTTTTATGACGCTTCAGCAGAAATTACGCAGTTATTGCATTCTGTCCAATATTTTCAATTTTTATGCCTACTTCTTTGCAGGCATTATCTGATCTTTCGTTATTACTTCCTTCATGAAAAAAAATCCGGTGAATCAACATTTTTTAATAATTTGCATAGACTGTAGTAATCTTGTAACACTGAAAGGCTTCTAACCAAAATCATTCTTTTAAAAACATCACCGTGCGTTTCGATTTTTGTTATCCCTCCACGCATGAATGAATGTACCCATACCAGAGAATACTGCACATTTTGTTTGACGGTCAAAAGTGCTCATTTAATTGGCCTGAAAAATATTGTTAAGTAGCTAGCGGTGTAGTGCAATAACAATAAAAGGTAATAATGATTTTGAAGTGTCGATAACTTGAAATATAATTGGTTGGAAAGAATTTAACTTGCAAAAAATATTTTTAAAAGGAACAAGTTTATTATTATTACGGTGCGTATTTTTATTGACACTTATGTATGCCGTGAAAGAATGTGCATTGTAATAAAATGATACGCTTGCCTAATATAATAAATTTATAGCGATACGATCACAAGATATCATTTTGGTGTGTGTATCGATAACTCCTTTTAATTTATGCATAGGCTTTTTTGTCAGGCTTTGGCATTTTATCGCCGTGTCGATACACATTAACGGCGCGGCGCTGTCTGAGTTCGCTCACAAAAAGTGTTCGTTTCATAGCTTACAATTTCCTTACAAGAGCAATATAATGCAATAATGCTTTGTAATCTTCGTAAGATAATCAAACGACATCGCATTATAATATAAAAAACGTCCAGACTACTCACTGCTCATGCAAAAGTCAATTGCAATGCTTGAAAAGGAAATCACATCAAATCGGCTTCATTCAGATCGTAAGTCGTAAACTTCACACAGAGACGAGAACCTTACAAGTTTACACATCCGCCGTTATTAATATTACTTTTATTATGAGTAGCCTTTTGCGTAAGGATTGTGCATAAGTGTTGATGTTGATGTCAAGTAAATATGTGTCTCCTCTCGAAAAGAAAATTACTCTTTTTTATCGAGTACAATAATCTTATTTTGTGAATGCATTTATGAAATGGAGACTCTCTCTCTCGCCCTTCACGAGCAAACGGCAAAGCACGGCTGTATTGATTATTATATTAGTGTCATTTTTTGTACTAACGAAGTCGTGTCATTTCAGTTGAGTGAGATTACTTACATTTGCACTTGACTCAATCGCATCATCATTATCGTCAACGTCATCAACGTGTGATGCTGACTTTGTATCATTACCTTTGTGCTTCTAGGTATTAAGAGGGGCTTTGGCTTCAACTCGAGATTATAACATTCTGCCTTTG
The DNA here is from genome assembly GCA_021029165.1 of Cyphoderus albinus. Lineage (NCBI taxonomy): Eukaryota > Metazoa > Arthropoda > Collembola > Entomobryomorpha > Paronellidae > Cyphoderus > Cyphoderus albinus. The sequence continues at coordinate 8,235 of VYYJ01004779.1, forward strand.
CCTTCAAATGATTTTAGTGTTACTATATTACAAGTTGTCTGAATTTGTACATGCATGCTTATAATACCGGCTTATAATGCAGACTTTTTAAAGAGACGACTTTTCTTGTTCAGATTAAAATGATACTTCACTCTTTGCTGTCCTCAACTCAACTTTGAGTCTCGACTTGAGTTGACTTGAAATGTGTAATGTTTCACATGTCAGTGCTAATAAAATTGGTACACTGTCCACAAACAAAGCCTTAATTCTCATTTGCAAGCAAAAAATATGCAAATGACGTTTTTTTCTTTTGTATTCTTTTCAATCCCAGTCCCAAATATCCGTCCAATGTCACTGTGCTCCTTGAAGTAACGTAGAAAGTTGAATCAGAGATCGATAATTTGCCGTCAACCAAAACATAAGCAAACATTCATTACAATGTGTACAGATTTGCTCGCTCGCACTTATTCTTTTCACAAAATTAGCATAAAAGAACAGGCACACATGGGTGTGTGAGAGTATTATACTGTCAACTCATAGTCATGACTTTTCGCAAAGGTAGCATAGTTATTATTTATGTGTACAGTGTACATGTGTATTTTAAAATAAATTTGCATATATATTTTTTCAATAATCCTTTTAATTCACCACTGTGTGTCGTCGTGACATGTCGCAGGAGAAGAAATATTTGGTTACTTGGCATGTGTATTGGTAATAAGTAGCTTTATATGCTATTCCTTTGTACTGTGTGGTTTAAGATGATGAATGGTCGCCTTCAAGTTTGCAGGTTAGGTTTAAACAGCATGCTTTTTGAGACTTTTTAATTTTGAAGTCAAGAACTTTGAGAGAAAATTATTTTCTGTTTGGGTCTAGAAAGAGACAGCTCAAAAATCTCTATTAATGCTCTTCTATGAGACAAAAATGTTCGTGGTCGTGCCTGTCGATTGAATTGTGGATTTTTGATCAAAAGTTTCAACTTCTGTAATATACAATAATACTGTGCATAATTGAGTTTGGTTGAAGATGATTAGTTTGAAGGAGCACGTGACTCTCCGAGACACTTCGTAATTCCCAAAGTGTCTTTAATTTCAACAAAATACTCACGAAGATGTTGACTTTATCGATAAGAAAAAACAGACAACCTTCCTAAAAAAAATTCTGTTAAGACAATGGAAAAAATGGCACAGTAGTGTTAAACCGACACCACGAAACGAACTAAAATGCTAATAATGCACACATGATACAGGCACGCATTCAGTCATGTCGTTTACAAGACACAATCTTGCTTTTATTCCGGTTTCTTCTTGCTAAAACGCTAAAAAAATATTTCTATTGTTAATGATAACCTATTAAAGAATAGATAAGCGTGTACATTTATGCAAAAATTATAAAAACGCCTTCGTGATTGTCTTTTTTCTTCTCCCGATTACATATAGAAAAAAGACAAAACAATCATTTTTCTCCTCGTGTGGCTTTTGCAGTGTGGCAGGTGGTACAGTGGTGGTTGTTTGTTGATAAAAAGTAGCCGTGACCAGACCTACTATTTCTTACTGCATTCCATCTTACGCATCTGGCGTGTTTCTTTGAGCATCTTTTTTATTGTGATCGGATGAAAAAATCCGAGACTATTTAGGGTACATATTTTTATTATTTCATTATTTTTACCTCTTTAAGCGGACTCGTTTTCTTGAATCTTTTTAAAGCATAAAAGCAGGATCAGATAAAGATTTGTATCTAAATTGACTTTAATGTCTGTCTTGATTGCTTGTTTATCTATCGCAATGTGCACAGAATGTGCTGGTGCTGCCGTGTTCATTTTCTCTGGTTTGTGGGATTGCTTTTAAAAAGCGCATTTTGAGAGCACATCTAATGTGCGTTTTATTCTATATGTAGGTTGGTTGGTTAGCTTTTCCTTTTCAAAAACCGACCAAGAAAGTTTCTGTGGTCAAAATATGAACCTTGTTGACCAAAACCTTAAAAGCTAAAATGAAAAGAAATGAAACCATTTTATAATGAGTCAATTATGGGGAAACCAGCCTGTAAAATATGATTGATGATGAAAGTTGAATCAGTTAATTGTACAAAAAATAGGACTGTGCCCTTCTCCTCCCAGAGTCAGGTAAAGTCATTTTCTGCAAGTGGGTAAAAGGAAAGAGTAAAGTAAAACACGTGTTTTCATCTCCATTATTTGCACACAAACGCACACGATTTATTTATCTTATCAAACCTTTCAATCGACAGAGACTGATCGACTCTCGTAAGGTTACCTCTGTTGCTCCGCTTTGGCTTTTCGTTTCTTCGTCTTTGCCTTTGTGATTGGATTGGGTTGATTTCAAGTCCTTGTTTTACATGTAGTTGTTATTTAATGCGTCACTTCGACCGCGGCCAAAAATCCGTTTCGAATTAAACAAACGCTATACCTACAAAAAGTTCGTTTGCAAGTTGTAATAGCACAAGTAACAGACAGAAGTAACCTCAAATTTGTGTTAATTTAATCAAAACTAACTAAATCAGCTTCATTTGTAGAATTTGTGTAGAAGTACCTAAAAGTAGTGAGCTGGTGGCGGGGCAATAATCATATCATAATTGTAACGGTACTCGTGGGTATACTATACTCAATAGGATAATCCGGCAGGGATGACGTTATTTTATTATACATGTGCCATTTTTTGGTGTGGTTGCTTTGTAATTATTTTTTGTAACAGGTTGCAATTGCCCCAGATTTTGATTTTTAAAGTTGGCAAAGAATAAGCAGCCGCAGATACTGTAAATAATATTAAAGTGATTTTTTAAATGTGGGAGGGAGGGGGAAGAAAAGAAACCAATTATACAAACGTTTTTGTTTCACAAAGTGAGATTTTTAAAGCGATACGAATTTATTATAGGCAATTTTGTAACCATCTAGCAGCAACAGACTTTTCTATTTTTTGTCTTCTCGCTATCTAAACAAAAAGTATCCTAAAAACAAATCATAGCATATGAAATAATTGCTACGTCATACAATCTAAGTTTTGCTGATTTATTATTAGCTGAGCTTAACAAAAGTATTTATGTGCGTGTATTTTATTTCTGCATATATTTTGTCTGACACATTGATAAGGATAAGGGTTGCACCGATCCAGCATATGTTATGTTATAATATTCTGTGCTACTCCTAATCAACTTCAAAGTGCCAAAATCGTTTAGCACATAAAAAATACGATGTACAGAGATTAACTAAAATAAAATGCATTTGAAATAACAACAGCTGCAAGCCGATCGATTCCTGTTAGACTTTTAAAAATATTCTTCTCATCTTGCATTTTGGCTACATTACTACATCAAAGGCGTATACTTAAATAAATAAGTGTGTTTTAATGGCCGAAAGAATTGCTTTTTGCTTCTTGAATTGCCTTTAGTTGAATGAACCTCCTCCAACAAGAACAAGCAGTCGTAAATACAGAGAAGCATCACTCACGTACTCTTCTACCTTCGTAGGTATTTTTGACCACATTAGAATTTCTTCGCTGTACACATCTTTCAATTCTAAACTTGAAAATACGTATCAAACTTATCTTGTCGAACCTAGCAATTGATCGTCATGAAATGATGCAACAACAAGACAGAGTAATCAAAAGAAAACGATTTAGTCCCACTAAACTGTATCCCTGCTTAAAATGTTTGAATTGAAAAGTTGTATCATGTTCATCACTTCAAAATGTGCCAAAATTAAAGGTTAAGTTTTACTGTAGCCATCCTTCTCTGAGCATCAGTAGTTCAATTAGCGCAATTGCAAAGCGAAATCAAGGAATTAGATGTTGCAGGTAAAGAATAAAAATATTGCTTCGAAGTTTGGTACACGTTTGCCAGCTGGAAGGTGAAAAGTTTTCTTGCTTGCTTGAATCTAAGAGAAAAAGTTTTAATGGCTGCAAATCATTAGTAGCACTTCGAAGAATAGTGCCATTTAAGACAAATGTTTCTCTTGACTTTTCCATGTTCACAGTTCGCTCTTTCTTATTGCAACTCAGGGTGTATTGAATAACTTTTTGAAACATTTTGTTTCATCAGTCATGCAAAAGTACCAGAAGATAAAAAAGACGCTGCAAATATGTTGCATGATGTACGTACACGGCTATTATTTAACACTTTCATGTATACATACGTACGTACACCTAGATCATTTACTCGTTCTGGTATGATAGCCTTGGCTGAAAATGCTACAGTTTGAGAAAGTTTGCAACTTTTGGTTCAAAATAAATTTTTGCATACGTAAATACGAACATATTTAATTTTTATGGTGTCTGAATGTGTACCTATAGGAAATAGAAAATTCCA
>VYYJ01004780.1:0-12524 GCA_021029165.1 Cyphoderus albinus
AAATTCTCTCACAGTCAGTCATTTCATTACGGATTCACTTTTTCCCCAATTTACTATTCAATTCTCGCCATCGTGACAAAAATAAGTGGATGTGATGCGAATTTTTTTCTCCTCCAGGAAATTCCATGAAATATGTGCACACCATCGTATACTTATGTACATTTTAAGATTATATAGATTCCTTTCATTTCACATCTCTATCGTCTTCTTCCAGCTCGTTGCATCTCGTTTCCTTTGCGTTTATCTTGTTGATGGTCTGGAAATGATTTGAAGTGATCACTCACATTCACATGCCCGGTTATTTTTTAAGAGAAACTGTAAAAGTTGGAGTGTTCCAAGTGGATGTGTTTTATGTGTGGTGGTGTGGGAAAGAGAGCTGAGCTTCCCATTGGTCGGCCGTTTTTCCCATTTCCTCACTATGGAAAGGTACGACAATAACTAACAAATAACACCCAGACACACACAACATCCAACTCATCTTTCTCTTTTTCTCTCCTCCGGGGAAAAACATGATGATGCTGAGTTGAGTCTGGTGAAGTAATGTGAAATGAAACGGAGCCCTCCCTCTTTTCTGAGCCATTGCATTGATTACAGCCCATTATACCATCCAGGGTCTTGTCTAGCCTTTGCCATGTTATTTTTTCCAATGATCCGAGAAAGGGATGTTACGTTACGTTCCTTCAGTCACTCACTTTCGGAGAGAGACTGAATATTTCAAACAACAAAACATATGCTGCTCAGTGCTGACTCCCCGGATAAGCGACCAATAATCGGGAGCAGATTGTGTAAACACTTGAGGAAAAAGGCTTGGAAAGCTGGATTTTGTACCTCCTCCTCTTTCCCAGTCTGATGCCTTTCTCCATGCACGCTTTACATGGAGGATGTGAAAACTGGAGAAATCACTTAATCACGGTGCTCCTGTAATGTAATGTTGTAATGTAACTGTGTAGTAGTAGTAGATGGATTGTGAGTTGAGTGAGCCAACTCATCAAAATGATCAGGGAAATGATTTAGAGAAATCGGGGTGATTTATGGCCGATGCTTTGCATCATCTTCTACTCATTTTCGGGTAAACAAGCGTCAGGATGACAATGAAACATGAGAGCTAGGACAAACACGACACATACATAAAGTGATAAAGTCGTCATAAAGAAGTGAAAGTGAGTTTTAATAAGAAATTACAAATTGATGGTTTATTATTGACAGGTGATTGTGATTGGAATATATCAAGAAATGCATAGGGAGAAAGTTCTGACTTTAAAGTTCGCTGGATTAGCCAGTGGCAATCATAATCCTTCATCAGGTGAAACCAGTCCTTTGCTCGGGACAAAACACGGAAATGGGTTGAGCGCTGCGGTGTCAAGTGCGTCGTCATTTTTAATCGACGATATTCTATTTCAAAAGCCAAAGGTAAGTTTATAACAAAAAATAATATTTCTAACTAGAGAAAATTTAAATAGAAATTAAATACTAAATAAATACTTTAAATGATTTTATTTCTTGTAATTATTTATTCAAGCAGAGTCTGGGAAGAGATATCATAGTCCCGGTCGCATCCAGACTGGCTGGTCTTGGTAGTCCTTCAAGGCCCCAAATGGGCGACTGCCCACCCCACATGTCATCACCAGGAACTCCTCCACTTCCTGGGGGAATTTCTCTAAGCTCCTCCGGCAACAATAACAATGGAGGCGGAAGTACCACCTCCAATGCGGGATCATCATCTTCCGCCAGTTCATTGAGCCCGCAGTATGCACCTTTCCTGCATCCATTTTTTCCCAGACCGGATGTCACCACGCATCCTTTCTTTCTGGCGGCTGCAGGTAAATTAAATGACATAACCATAATTAATTTTAATAAACTAAAACTACATTAAGATAGTTAAACAATAGCATCCTGCCAAAATTTTCATGTAAGTTCCCAAAACGTGTGCAAAATCATACAAGTCGGTAATGGGGTAATGTGAGTAACTCAATTTCCTGTGTGCAAAGAAAATCGTAAAATAGAATTTAGACTGACCATGACCATTGATCTTATAAACCTCTGAAGAGTTTTGTGATTCATAAAAATTCAATTTTAACAGATTGCAATAAAATTTTCTCATTATAAACAATAACGAGGCACATGCATGTACCCTCATTAGGAAAGTTTTACGCTCATAAATGCTCAGCTCAAGTTTCATAAATCCACCAAAATAAAGCTTAAATTTTTGATAAGTGTCACTTTTAGAGAAAATGTGATCCTTCTCCCAGAATCTACACCAATATCACATCCACGCTACTAGAAGCGTACCCACAAGCTCATCCTTTCCCAACCAGATTTTCCTGTCAATCAAAATGAAATATCAAAAATGCTCGTATTATCCAAAAATAATGACCATTTAATAAGGAACAAATCCGTGCTATGCCACTCTCGGTCTCTTGTTGCAAGCAAAGCATTGCATCATTTTCATCAAATGATGAATCATCATCAAATTACATGCTTTTAGTATCTAACTTTATTGATCGAAAAAAAAAACGATTCTACATCATGGGGAAAGTGAGACACTCCCACGCGCATGCTGCTTACTGCAGCTCATGATTCATGATTCAGTAATTACTGCTTTTACACTAAATAAGTGACAAATCACTACTTTATCCTGTGACATGTGACATAATAGGAGGAACCCAATCAAAAGATAATTAAATATGGCATTTAATTGGTACTTAAAGTCTTTATATTCATTGTATTGCAAAGGTCTCCCATTCAGCTCATTGTTCACGGGTGCTGATCCGAACTCGAAGCATTGTCGGAGGCGGAAGGCCCGCACGGTGTTCAGTGATCAACAGCTGCACGGTACTGGAAAAGAGGTTCGAGGCGCAGAGATACCTCTCCACACCGGAAAGGGTGGAACTGGCGAACGCTCTGAATCTGTCGGAGACGCAGGTCAAGACATGGTTCCAGAACAGAAGGATGAAACACAAGAAGCAACTTAGGAAAAGCTCGGACCCACAAAAGTCGGGAGGATCATCTTCCAATAATAGTTCGAACAGTACCACTTCCGGTAGTAATAATGGAATCAAGACGAGTGGAGGCACTCGTGCAGGTAGCCCCAGCAGTGGTGGCGAAAACGACACAAAAGATCAAGTCCGATGAACTTCCCATGGATTTTAGTCAGAGAGGAGTAACTGGGAGCGGAAGTGGAAGTAGCGGAGGAGAGATTATTGCAATGGACAATGGATTATCACATCATCATCATCCTCATCACATGCATGGGCTTTTGAGACACTCGACTGCCGGAAGTGGAGCTGGAAATGCTGGATCTAATGGGACGGCAATGATGGTGCTCCACCCGCATTCAGCCAGCAATGCTTTGCTGTATAGCCAAAGAAGTCATCATTTGCTGCAGCAACAGGCGCAGCGACAACTGACGTCTTCGACAGGTTCCTCCGTGGCGCTCAGTGGGAAAAGAAGCCCCATTCAGTTGTACAGTGATGAGGACACGATGGCTGGGGGTCACGCTGGGAGGTCAGATGAGGAAAATGTCGTGGGTGGGGTTAGTGATGTGGAGGATAACGAGGATTTCGAGGGCGATGATGACGATGAGGATATTGATATTCTAGGTCAGAATTAATTAATTGTCAATTAATCCTTACATAGGTAATGATAACATTTGTTCCCAAGCCGAATTACACATTACAATAATTACTTATTAAATAGTAAAATTAAATCCCGGTGGAAAAAATAAAAGGTTGTTTAAAACAAGGAGAGTGTTTAAGAGTCATAAAAATTCCTAGTCGTTGCCTAGTTAAAGTTAATTGTAAGTACTTAATCATCATATAAAACATAACTTTCCCAATGATAAATAAAATGTTCAAAGCTTTATTGTGATTGTGCATATATTAGTTAGTTATAATTTATCTGTACGTAATTGGCGTACATTTTAATGATATATTACCTATGATGTTTAGCAAAAGTCGAATCGAAAACTTTTTAAAGTAGTGAAGTGGAATTTAAGTAAAATAAAGACTTAATAATTAAATACAACTTTAAACATTGTTGTAGAATTCAATTATTTAATTTACTAACAGCGAAATCAACGTCATTCATCATTGTCATTAAAAGCTCAACTTTTCCCAATTAACCTTTTATTGGCATAATCCCATTTAACTTTTCCCTTTGAACACTTGAAATGAACATTAATTTTAATTTTCCCTTTCCTTGAAAACGTTTTATCTATAGTTTACGCTTACTTCAGCATTTCATTAAGGCTGCGATGCAGCAACCAAAGAAAACAAAGCGATATGATTCACATTCACATTCACTCACATCATCCACCTTGCGTTTCTCTTTCTTTTGATATTTTTGGTCACCCTTTTTCTATTATGACAAAGAATTTCTTTTATCTCATCAACTGAGCATGATGAACATGAACTCAATTCACTCATCTCGTCTTAACAATATCCCTATTCTCCAGCTAATCTAATAAAAAACGGGTGTAACTGTGTGCGTTGTATTTAATATCAGCAGATAAAAGTGGAAGTAAAAAGGATAAAAGCAAAAGCAGGGCAATGGGCAATATTTAGGAAAGCAGACAAGCAGAGCTCAAGCTCGTAATTCGTAATTTTATAGAAAACGCTCATTTCATATCATGATGATGACGCTTTGTACCATACCATGAAACCATTTTATTAATTCCCGTTTGTTCCGCTACTGGTACATACAAGAAGAGTCCTTTGCTTTGATTATTATTATTTTCTAAAGCGAAAGGTTTTTTTGCTTGCTTCTAGACTAGGGTTAGGTTGGGTTTCAGTGGGGAATGTGTGATTGTGATGTGGTGACGACTCGAAATAACTCAATAAATGCTCTAATGAAAACAGTAATTTTCTCCTTGCTCGGCTCCGTCGCTCACCCAGTAGAAATTTACTCCTTTTCATGATTGTCGTCATTCATTGTAGTTTGTAGAACGTATGTATTTTATCATTGTGAGTTGAGTGATGTGATGTGATCATCAATGTTCGATCATCACATCCACATCCACATGAGTTCGGAGCGGAGCTCATTTGTCCCATCATTCTACTTAATAATAAATAATGAAAGGCAGGCATAAAGAGAAAATTAGTTGAGACTTAATTGAATCAGGTGGAACTGTGCAAGAGAAAAGATGAATGAAATTTTCTTTTTTCTGTTGTTATTGATGTTATGAATGTATGTGATGGATGAGTGATGTGATGACGTGTGGGAGGTCGCAGAAGGGGACAGGACCAAAAACCAAGACCAGACGAGAGACAAGACAACGTACATGATAAATAGAATGATTGGCACACTCGCTCCAATTATGAGCCTGGTGTCACTCAATTATCCAGGTAATCCGGAGAATATTAAAATAAGCGAACAGAAACGGGAGGAATATGAGCAAAGAGATGAAAAGAATGGTGGAAGTGGAGGTGGAGATGTAGGCGTTTGCCAGCAGGATATGAATAGGGTGTGTTATATAAGACATGAGGTAAAAAATTACTTTTACTTAAGACGGTTTAATTTTTAATTTGAAGTGTATTTATGAGCTCGAAAATCTAAAGCTTGATGTAATAGTGACGTTCAACCGTCTTAGTTTATATTAAGTCTATTGCAGATAAAAATAATGTGATGTGATGTAATGAGATGTGGTGAATCAGTTCGTTTTGGATGCTTTCTGAGAATTCGACTCTCCTGGAACTAACTCAATTAATGTTTAATGAAAACAGCAATTTAGCTCATCATCATACACTTGTAATTATTTTCTGAGTCCTTTTACTTCATCTCATCATCAGAGCGGATCACAGTCTACCTCTACCTCTTACCTTTGATTTTCATCATTTTGTTTCATCATTGTCGTTTGTTGTTACAAAGGAGAAAATACAATCGAATTCAAAGGAAAGGAACATAGGAGACCACTGGCACAAAATTTATTATTATTTCCATTATTATTAGTATTATTATATTAATCATTTCATTACATGCTTTACCTACTATTACTCTAATGTCATGTACATGTATGTACATATCTCAGAATTCCAAGATTACAGGAAAATGATAACGAAGATGATGATGACAAAAAATGTTTTATTAGAGAGGTCTCGGCTGAACTAACTCTGCATGCGGTAGAAAAGTTGAAAAATAAAAAGCTTTTTTGTTGTTCGTGTTACTCAATTATCCAGGTAATCCACAGCAGTGTGCTTTACACTATACAAGTGCTTAGAAAAATGTCATGGGTGAAGCAATAAGGATCAAGTTGGGTCTCGTTGGTTCAGTCGTGAGTGTGAGAGTAAAAGTAAATCCCTAATTTTAAGCGAACTTGTGTATTTACAGGAGTGACAGATATCCCGTTCCTTTCCGCTCGGTTCCAACCCCGAACTTTGGTACAACACGTGCCAGGAATTCACAACATCCACATCGCTTGTTTTTGGATTGTTCATGTTCACAAAATAATAACTTGGTTAATACCGATGAATTTGAAGAGATGAAAAGAGCCTCTTGTGTGTTTATTGTATTTAGTAGTGGAGTGATGTGATGATGAGGATGAGTGTGTGGCTTGTCAAAAAGCATATGACATTATTTTATATTATTTATTATTATATTGACGTAACATATGTTCGCTGAAACGTTCATTCTGAACGTAACCTCTCTAATTAAATCAGGGTGCTTTTCTCCTCTTCGCTGTAGGACGCCTCAGCCAGCTTCGTTCTTACAAATAAAACAAGATGACAAAAGGAACTTTCCTCTTGTGATGTTATGATGTGATGAGATGGCTGATGAGATCATTGAAAAAATTATTAAAGCTGGAATCTGGAAAATATCTGGAACCACTACATATTACACAGTATATGTAAATACACCATTTAATTGTGAGACAGCTAAAGTTAAGGTTGTAAAAAGTATGGAGATAGTGACGTGATCACATCCACCTGTCATCATGCCATTGTATTCAAGTATCAAGTATCGGATAAGCAAAATAGATATCTAGTGGAATTTTGTTTGACTTCGGTTTTCTAGTGATTGAAGAGAAAATATGTTACATTACAAACAAAAGCGATTTGGGCTCAGAGTCAACTTCCTGGAAAATGAAGAAAAGCTGCGTAGTTATCGTTATTTATTAGAGTTTATATGAAATTGATGTTGTTCATCACAGGGAAGGGAAAACCACAGCGGAAAAAAGTTTCGTCCGGGAAAATAATTAATTAGGAGGAAAATCAGCTACTTTGGTTGTTTTACTCTTTGTTCCTTTATGTTCATGCTCAATCCCAGGCTCAGGCTTCCACTTGACTTTTATCCGTTGTCGCTCTGCCTCTAGTAGGCTCAACTTCAAATCACTCCAAAAATTGTTTGTTCATCTTCATCTATTATAGTATAGTCTATGTATTATTTTTTTATCCCGGAAAATTGAATCGTTTTTCTATTTTCTCCAGTTACTTGCATTTTCTCTTTTCCAGTAACGAGCTTGTTACTATTTCCTTTACCTTGTTATGTAACAGTATAGATAACCGAAAATGGAGTAAAATGCGTACTCATGGAATAAAGTTTACCCGGAAAAAGACTTAAGTAGACAAGTTTTCCAATTTCTTGTAGAAGATAAATTCAAAGCTAAGCGGCTTACTAAACGTTGTTGGAAGAAAAAAATAACAATTTTGTCTAGAAACTAGAAAATTGCCCTGTAGACTAAACTAGACTCAGATTCTCATTTTCTCCTGTGTTTTCCACTTACGGACATGGATAGACCGTAAACTGGCACTGATTGGCATCACATCTTTCTTTATCCCATTCAATTGGGGATACTCAAGGAAAGGATTTTGTCTTTTTCACATGCGCAGTTCAATTTTCTGTTTTATTACTTAAAAATTGCTTTCGTTATAGGGAAAATCAATCTTTCTCAATGTACCCCAACATTTTGTTTTGGAGCAGTTTACTTTTTGCACAAACACACGCAAACAACAGCGAGCGATATATTGAATAAAAAATTATATTAACTTACAATGTAGAATTGGTGTAACGAGCTTGTTATGCCATGTATACACTATAACGGAAAACCAAAAATGAATCTCTGGAAGATAAAGGAGAAAATCTTCCAAGAAAAGACTTAAGTAGAGGCGTTTCGGAAGGTTCGTATTAGAATAAGTATAATGATTTTTCCTGGAACATGGGTAAGAGGATTAGATGGAACTCCCAAGTCCCAACAAGAAAAAAAGTAAACTCGCAATCTGAGTCTAGACAATTGAACGTTTTCTTGTTAAGTATTTTACTCCTCTATAGCCTAGCTCTTTCCTCATTTTCGTTTTCGCTGGAGTTTTGAGCTTATAGAGAAACATTTTTTTAATAAAAACAAAAACGGCTGTGATTGGTTAGCTAAAGTTTTTTCAGTTTGCGTTGCCTTTTCTGCTATGTACATTGACATGTTAAGCAGCCGAACGATTTGGCCAGTTCTGGGATTTCCTTTGTTTTTGTAGTTTGCCCATTTCGCTTTTGCTTTGGTTTGAAAGATTTGACAGTAATCCACTCAAGACTCAAGTCAAAATTTCATGGGTTCTTTCTGAGTCATTTCACCATTGAGTTCTAATTAAGTCTAACGAGCAGCTTCAACCAATGTTCACAGACCGTGATTTCAAAATGGCAATAACCGTTATAGAAAACCATTTCAGTGTTGCTAAAATGTAAATACTTATTTTTTTGATAAGGACTGTCAGAGACTTTGTCAAGATAATTAAAGGTCAAATATGAGATTAAAACCATGTATAAAATAAAAGCTATTTAATGTTTGCAAAACAGAAACTTGTTTACTACGTGTCTAAATAAATCCGCTTGTTGACTTAGATTTTAAATAACAAGTTAACAAAGATAAATACAAATTATTTGACGAAACCGTTTCAACTATGTATTTATTTTTATTTTTTGCTGTATTGCCTGTAACATTTTCATGTATAAATACATAGAGCTTTGAGCACTATGTGCGTCAATATCATAACATTGCAACATTATTTAACACTTTATAAAAAATGTTAGCCAATCACTGAATTCTTCCCGTATGATGAACTCAATGACCACAAAAACTCTTTCTCTGATTGTTTAGATGAGGGACTGAACACGTCAGTGTTCGAGTGATGTGATGCCTCTTTTTTGTTTATCTGCACTACACACATCATTTTATTTTATTGCTTTGCCAGATAATTACAAGACTTTGGTTTTTGGTAATAACATGAAAAACAATCAAATTACCTATCATCATTGCATGCCATCGCAAAAACCAGCATTGTTTTCTTGAATGTGACTCTCAAGGGCGCCGCCATTTTCATGTCTTAGGATTTCAAGATTGAAGCTTAGTTTCAAGTGGACTTGTCAAGGATTCAGTTGTACAAATCTAAACGAAATTATCTACTCGAATATAAGATTATTTTATTAATTAATAGAGCCATTCAAAATTGATATTTTCAATTTTTAACATTTCTCAGCAAACATGGGAGAAACTAAAATCAAATTTCTCAGGTTTCTCGCTTTCTCAGCACTGCTCCTTGTATCTGCACAGATTCAAGTTTCGTCTGCACTAGATGAGGAGGCAGCGAAGGAAAGACCCTGCTTTGAGATTTTGAAGCCTGTCGAGGCTGACCGGAAATGGGTAAATAAAAATGAAGAAGTCATTGGCAGGAAAGGCATTTTGCTAATTTGTTAACTATTTTTTTAACAAATACGTTACAGTTTAGATCAGTGAAGACGTGGTACTTTCCCATGGCACATCGTCTTGAGCTATACCGTGACATTCAGGATATGGTTGAATACGGAGTTTCAAAATATTACAGAATCCACTGCGAACAGTGAGAGCTGTCCGCAGTTCCGGGTGAGCTTTGAGGGCTATAAAATGCTTTTTGCACTGGATGGTCTCAATGGGAAATCTGCATTGTACAATACCGTACATGTGGGAAAAGGATTGGCTGACTTTTGGTCGGAATGGTCTCAAAGTATGATAAAAAAATTATTTTTAAAACAAAAGCTGACAAATATTTTCATCATTTTAAAAACTCATTTTTTCTTTCATTTTTCGTCTAAAAGATTCCGCTGGGCGTGATACCACCGTTCTCACTGATAACAAGTCTTACATTGTCAAAGCTCGTTGTTATTCGGATGACCAAATGACCTGGAGTGTCATTTCAACCAAGAAGAAATTGGATAAAAAGACCAAGAGGAAAATTTTGCACCAAATCAAGTCTCTGGGATTTACTGAAAAGTTCATTGAGGAGGTCAACTATGATTCTTGTAACTTAAAGATTAATAATTATTGCTTCCAGATGTGCTTAATCAATGTTTATTTTTATGCATTTGGATTCGATTTCAAATTTAAATTCCAATGACATCGCCGTTATACAAAAAACCTAAATTATTCTTTTAAGGTATGTACTATTAAATTAGTTTTGCATGTTTCAAAATATCATTATCATAATTTGTAATCAGAAATTATCAATTTTATTAATATAATTTACAATAAAAATTTGTTCTGCAAGTTAAGCCTGAGTGAGCTAATTTGTACAGTTTATGCATATTACAATCATCGTTTGGTATAAAAATATTGCGCCTTGCGACTACTATTACACGATTAGTAGAGCATTTTTAATGAACATGCTGTTTAGTTAAATTAGAATTTTATAAGACAGAAAAGTTGTTTTGCCCAGTACGGAACAAATATCATGACTTTCCTGACATCTAGAGAATTAAGAATATGTCGTAAGTTCCAAAAGCAAGAGCTACGAGCGAGCTTCACACTCAACAATGCACAGCCATCCCAAGTTGCATCAAGCTGGAAAATATCCGATGGTCTAGTACATGCAAAAACTGGTTTAATTTTTACCACTATGGTACGGCTACGGTTGATAAATCACTTTGCGCAATTTTCTTGCAAAAAATGAACGTTTTTACCAAAGACAGTGAATGGTAAATAATACATTATACTTATACACTACGAATAAAGCCGGTAGCAGATTTTGTGTTATGCTATGACAGACTCGTAAACTCATCTATTGAAGTTGTAAAAAACTCCATAAAAATGACACTTGTGTATGTTGTGTTATTAATCAATATTCTGTAATGTCAGAGACAAAGATACTGTAATGAAATCTTAACTTGAGAAGATTCTTGATGACCTGGTGACTTGTTGAACATTAATCACGTTAATAAATACTACGTTTTCGACCAAAGAGACTTACATACTTTAAAATTAAGATTTTTATTGTCACCTAGTGAGTAGGGGGAACCTAAAATTATGTAGCAATGTTTCATTGTTTATTTGCTGCTCGTTCTTAAACAATTCCCGTAGCTTACCTATAGCTCAAGCTTAACAAATATAAAGTCACATCAGACAACGATTAAATATATGAAAAATTCGGTCTCAAGGTCAAAACACAAACGGGTTTCATTTTTATGTCGTAAAGTTCAATAATGTAATCGCCTTAGCCTGCTTGGTGTATGTATACTAATGCTAGTGCTCGAGATTTGCTTGCATTCTCATTGATTGTTAACTTCAAAAATTTAAAAGAAAATTAAAAATCAACAAGTAATATGTAGTAAATTAGAAGTAAAAGTAAGCATAATTAATAAAGCGTAAAGTATGCACACGTGCTTAAAATATGTGTCAGGATAAGATTGAATAAAAATGCGTTTTTCCTATTAACCAGGATAATTCACATGTTATTCGACAGGTACAAACAAACCAATAAAATCAATTTACTTAACCAGTTAAAAATTGACAATCACAAAACCGACACTTACCGATCATTTTATCACAAAATTTTGTTTATAACTAATGCTGAAACGTATGTAAAATGAAATTTTACATTGCTTCAATTTTATTGGGTCTTGTAGTTTTTCAACCTCAAGGATCCCTCGGAATTCACGAAGAATGTGCAAAAGAAAGACCGTGTTTTAATGTTAGTAATATTGTCATCTCGGATTTACAATGGGTATTTCATTATTAAATACTCTTTGCTATTATAGAATTTAAAATTAATAGTAGATTTAATTAAGTTATAAGTTAACATGTAATTAGTTTCTAAAATGTTAAACACAGGCTCAAACCGTGAAGAAGTGGTACGTTCCTATGTCGCATCGTTTAGAGCTATACCGCAATTGTAAGGACTTGGCTGGGACGGATTTTGCAAACATTCCAGAGAGCAGCGTTTACTACGATAGCTGCTTCGTTTACACAATTGGCCTTGAAAATGAAAAATGCTGTTAGTGTACACTCAGAAAGGAAAATATCTGTTTTGGCAGTCCGATTGCACCGGGGATAACAAAGTTTTGGTCAGAATGGTCAGAAGGTAAAGTTAATTGTCTAGATTAAACTATATAAAATGTATTTTAAATGCAATTCGATTATGAGTCGTTTTTTTTCGTTTTTTATAATTTTTAGGTTCAAAAGGAGTAATTTACACTACGCTAACAGACAAAAAAACGTTTATTGTCAACACGGTTTGTTACGACGATAACCAAATGACTTGGAGCGTCATTTCCACGGTAAAGAAGTTGAGCGATGA
>VYYJ01004781.1:0-12520 GCA_021029165.1 Cyphoderus albinus
AGAAAGAAAAGAGGAAATAATGAGATATGTCATGAACGCTTGAACCATATTTGCATCGCACATCGCACGCAAAAGCCACACTTACACATTTTCCTTTTTTGAAAAGGTACAGGCTACCTAATTGTGACTGCAAAGTAGGCACACAGATAAGAAGTGTGCTTTGTCGACTTTTTTCTGACAGGAAGGAAATACGATAATGAAGAATCTTCTCTCCCGTCCGATCAAGTCAAAAGGCTTAGAGATTCTGTTGAATGTTGGTGGAAAAGATTTGCATGTGTAATTGAATAAGTAAATCCTTCAAATAACGTAATAGCTATTTAAATGGCGAGCTTACTGCTCGATGCATTTTTCAGCAGAAAAATATTTCAGAAAACTCAGCATGCCTTAATTTTTCCCCTTTTAATGTAAATTGACATAATATGTGATAAGCTACACACACGTTTGATTCCCCACAATAATCATAATCGTGTACTTACGGTACATCGTACAATAGTTTTATAAAAGCTACCTACATATTTCATTCAGTTATCCGCAGTCAGAAACTTTTATCTTTACTACCTGTCATCGTACAAGTAAACTTTGTACTTTTGTGTACTACCTTGCGCATGATTTGGCATGCCTAGTCAATCCTAAGCCATTACCTGATACAAAGTTTTCGCAGAAAAAGAGGATGCTGACTTCCGTTTCTTCTGTCTGTCGCTTTGATATGTTTGAGTGCTTTGACTTTTAGTAGAGCAAACTAAGTCACTGGGTAACTCATACTGTCAGATTGCATTTCTCTACTTCGTGTAATTCTTTTTTTTTGCGAATTTATGAACGATTTCAGATAACATATACAAAAATATTTCTTGATACAATTCTCTGCGTGTACTGCTGAGAAATGGACGGAGACGGATGCATATCATTTAAAACGTGCAAATAGGAACGTATTCAATCAAAGTACACATTTTTATTTACATGTCATATCGCATACACACAGTAGCCTTTTCTTTGATTCAGAATTACAAACGTTGATGAACAAAAGGCTTTAAATGTTTCTTGATTTTTTGATAAAGACGATTGAGACGGATGGTTGTTTTGGGGCGATGAGTTGATTGCGGATGCAGAGTTGTTAATGATAATGCAAAAATTGTAGCATTTAATTTTAACCAAAGCAATCACAATTACAATGATAAATAATGAGATTAACAGAGTTAAAAGCGCAGTGTGCCTGCCTATTCTTCTCTTCAACTTAATTCTTTCAAATTTAATTGAACTGAACTAACTTCACGTAACGATTATTGTATAATGTTAAGGCAAGACAGCCACTGCCACTGCGTATTACTATGTTTTAACACAATAAGCCTTTGTGTAGGTAGTTTGCTACGATGATTATGTAGAATTGTGTATTTTTACCATTGAAATTGCAAACTACATCACAACAATCCTGATGATAATAAAGTTAATGATGATACCCAAAACTACAAAAACGGCAACATCTGCTGCTTGCTCTCAAGTTTTTACGTACATTAATCTACAGCATCAAAATGTTAAAACTTTTAATTGTATTATTATGGTAAAAAGCATGCAGCAAATGAGCATTTCATAACCTCAATTCTACGTATTCCTTTTGATTCCAAATCTTTTCAATAACAGGAAAGATGAAGAACGATTAGTTGCACACAACGGCAGTACTGCTGATATTTTAGGGTTTAAAGGAAGGAAAATAAAGTTAGAATGCATATTCATTTGTTATTTCGTTCTAATTAGTAACAGAGTACGTAGGCGTAAAGTGTGTTCAGATGTCATCGAGTGTTGCAAGCAAATTGACACTGTCCCATTTAATTTCAAATAATCAAGTTCATTCAAAAATGAACGATTATTTATTTCTGATTTCTATACATTTCGCCCGGTCACTGTCATGCGTTTTAGCAAAGTCATTGAACGCCAGCTGTCATTTTAACTGTCATAACTCGTAGCTCTGTCATAATTTTTTCCGCTCCTTTTATGTAAGCATGAATTGTGTTGTTACGAATTCATTTAAGTTAACAATTTAATTCTAATTTTGTCTGATTTTGTTTTGATAGGAAACAATGCAAAATGTAGTGCATATATTTATGTCTGGTTTAAAGATCTTTGCCCTATTCTAAAAAATATTATTCAAACTAAAATTCTATTTCACACCTGCATAAATAAATGAGCATAAACAATGGGTTGTGTCAGAGCAAAGGAAGGAAGAATGCGGTAAAGTTAGATGATACAGGATGACGCGGAATATTTTCTTGTACATTGAACCAATCCACTAACCACCCATAACAAATGTTTATAAACTATAACTTCGCTGAATAAAGCGCAGACCCATTCACCTCTGTTATGTAATGAGTCATAAGTGTTTAGATCGATATTTTAGAAGACGAATTTCTGCAAAGCATCTCCTTTTCGTGCGTTTGAGGAGGTAAACAATAACAAGCAGAAAAGAAATGGTGGAAGCTGTGGGGTTTCAAAAACTATATTATTTTCTTCACACAAAACTATAATTATTATTATTGTGTTTTATATAGGCATTTAGCAAAGTACAAATACACGACGAGATTGCAGTATCCTTTTGTATTGCATAAACGGAAGAAAGGAAGTAAAGTAAAGCCAGCAAGTTTTTCAACTTACTATTTGTCGGAAGTGATAAAAAAAGACAGACTCACTACCAAAATACAAGAATCTTATGTCATCATATTGTATCACATTATAAGAAGAGTTTTTATTGCCTTACCCACTACTTTCAGACTTGCTTGTAATTGTATATCTTAAACCCATATCGCACATTATCAATACACCTTTCATTACTTTGTAAGTTCTTTTGAATGAACGAAGGAAACTACCAAATTTTAGTCTAATTATGAATAAATACTAGTAAACTGTTAAATATTTTACTTACTACCACCTTTTAGAATTGTGATTAAAATGAAGCATTTCAAGCTCGCGTGTTTTCAATGCACATTCGTTGCTCCTCTGAAATAATATTTTTAATAGATCACCTCAGAACACAACTCATTTTAAAAATCCACAGTAGCAAAAATTATCTTAATAGTTTTAAAATTTTGCTAGAAATAAGCAGAGCCATCGTCACCGCCGCCTCCATCAAAATAAAGATTTCGTTTATTTCTTAAACTTTGATTGTTTTATTGTGTTACTTAAGAATAGTATGAACTTTTCATGCACCTTTCTGCAAATAATCTGACTCAAAAAATGCAAATATCAAAAGGTGATAAGATAAGCATGGGACAAGTGTACTTTACACTTATAAAATATTTTATGGCGCATTTAGTTGTGAATAATTATTCTACAGACTTATCTTGTTACGCAACACGCTATTTCTAGAATTCTAACAAGACTTGCAGCGGGAATACAGATATTTTTACAGTCACCACAAGGAGCTTATGCCACATTAAGACTCTTTAAAGAAAGCATTCTTAAGTGTCTTTAGTACGGTAGTTACATTACATCAGCAGAAGCATAAAAGTACCCATGCTTAAAGGAAGGAAGGATGTATGAATAAAATACATTATTATAAATTTTGAAAGCTTTTCTTATTTTCCTGCATTCTTCTTCCTTCATGCTACGCGAAAAACTTCAGTGCGGAATATGGCAATGTACATTTTAATTGCAATTAATTCCTCTGCTTTGTAAGTTGTAGTATGAGATTTTGTTTCTTCCCGTTTGCAAAATTTAAAGTAAGTACAGCATGCAAGACAAGTATAATAAATAAATGGTAGTGCAAGAATTATAAACATTTTAACGACAAGAGTTATCATGTGTGTACTTATCTTTAAAGTTATTTAGAAATGTACATTATAGATTACACGTACATTGTTATTAAAAAAGTTGTCGATACTTGATACTTCACACAATCACAAGGCGCTTTTAAAAAAATTGTTAACGTGTCTCTCAAACTATGAATGTGTTTAACGTTTTATTACTTATGGTACAGCAGTACGGTTTGCTTGTTTCGCGTTGGCTGTTGTTCAACGCACGCTTTTAAAACATTTTCGATGTATCAGCTTGTGATCTGGTCGTATTACATGTATGTTTCTGTTGTATTACTATCGTTGCGTATTTTCTCTTAAAAATGCACATAAAGTAATGAAAAAGTAAAGAAACATAAGGTAATATTGGTTGGATAACTTCCGTTCATTTCCTTTTTATTCGGATGTATTCAAGCGAAAAAAACAAAATGTTTATGAATAACGATGTTGTTATAAAAATATTATTTTGGGCGAATGAACAGTTATTTTCATTTCTCACATTTCTAATACGATTATAAAACAATTTCACGCTTCAGACTACTACTGTCTGGCTCATTTCTTTAGCATGCGATCATGGAAAGGCAATAACATGTCAACGAGCAAAACAACAGGTTTCGTCTTCCCTTTCTCATAAATAATGAGCAATTTTTCAAATTGCAAAATGTCGTCGTCTCGTAAAGTTTAGCGAAATCCATAAATATAAAAATATAGTGATAACAGCCGAAGAAGCGGCCGGAAGAAAATAATGAAGAAGGAGGAAACATGGAAATAGTTAACAATAGTATTTTCTGTCATGTTTACAAAAATATTCAGATTCGATGAAGACACAGTACGCTACGCTGGGCGAATTTTAGCCCTTTGATCTGCACGAGGAGAAAATTTGTATTATTATCAAGAAATACCTGCTCCTTTGACATATTAAGAGAATCATTTGTACAATTTAGGAAANTGTATTATTATCAAGAAATACCTGCTCCTTTGACATATTAAGAGAATCATTTGTACAATTTAGGAAATTGTAGAGTGACAAATAATATCATCAAATGGATATAAACTGAAAAGCAATACGGTTCTTGAAACTCGAAATTGTGCGTCTTGTTTGTATTGTTGTTTGGGTGAAACTTGTTGAGTAGGAGGCGGCTGAGCTGAAGTGATTTAACAAAAAGTTAAGTAACTGTGGGAGTAAAAGAACTCATCTACGGAGAATGTTGTGTCAAACTTTAAAGAATTTCCAAGAAGTAGAGTTTGTTGCTTCTTTGGTTTTTGTCATTACCCTTTTCGCTTGAGTACTTTTTATCCTAAACAACTAACAACTACGTCATTTTGGCAATATCAAATTCTCTTCCGTAATGTCTCCGTTTCGAATCGTCTTATTTTCTCACTTCCATCTTAGGAAGTTTTGAATTCTCCGTATGCATAATAATAAATTAAATTCCATTTCAAGCATTGATACTTTTGTCGTAAATTGGTAGTTTTGAAATCGGAGTTCTTCTGAAGAGAGTTCACAAAAGAAATGATATTCTGTAGATTTTTTCTATTCAAAAATAAATCTGATGGATCTGTTTTGATATAAATGCCACTACATTTCCTTTTTTCAGCTTTATTTTGATTCTTAAAAATTCTCTCAAGGTCGCATCAGTCAGCAAGATATTTTAATAGAATTGTTTGTGGAACAAAAATTCATCGATTTCAAGTGAAATAGTAATGTAAAACTAGCAGCTAGTTACTGCTACAAAAATATTAAAGTAATGAATCAAAAATAAAGAGAATTTATTTTTAAACTTTTCATGCAATGTTCGTTACTGCTGGACTGCGGGATTTGAAAGGTGATAGGATTGAAGCCTGAAGCATTTTGTCATCACATGATGACGATGCATGATGGAAAAGAGCGTCTACATCAGAAAGATATTCTGTAGATTTTTTCTATTCAAAAATAAATCTGATGGATCTGTTTTGATATAAATGCCACTACATTTCCTTTTTTTCAGCTTTATTTTGATTCTTAAAAATTCTCTCAAGGTCGCCAGTCAGCAAGATATTTTAATAGAATTGTTTGTGGGACAAAAATTCACCGATTTCAAGTGAAATAGTAATTTAAAACTAGCAGCTAGTTACTGCTACAAAAATAGTAAAGTAATGAATCAAATGCTGGACTGCGGGATTTGAAAGGTGATAGGATTGAAGCCTGAAGCATTTTGTCATCACATGATGACGATGCATGATGGAAAAGAGCGTCTACATCAGAAAATGTTTGAAGGAACATCCTAATGAAATAATGAAATGAAGGATGCACACAGGTAGAAACTGAACATCGAATGGATCAGTTACCTGGTAGGAAAGAATATTCGTGCATGTGTCTACCTTGCTTGTCTAGCTGAGTGTGTGGATAACGGTACTTGACGGCAACCACTCGTTCAATGCAATAACAATGTTGATGTGAATATGACGATAGGCATGTAATTTTCAATATAAAACACCGCCATATAGCCAGAACCCAAATATGAAACTGGGATTGGGAAAACGATGTTGATGATGATTATTAGGACGACGCTGTTGATCATCATAATGGACCATCAGTCATGGTTCTTCCCCAAAAATATTGGATTCCTTTGAAGTACAGCCACTTATTAGAAGACATATTTATAGACCTTTAGCATAACACACAAAACTGAAACAGAAATTCTTTTTAAAGAAAAAATGAAGAAAATGAAAAAAGGAAAGAGCACTTAAAATGGAAAAATAATATCTGTTACATAGAACAAAAATCTTTTTTGGGATGATGGAAGAGGGAGAGGCAAAGGACTCACTTGCTTCAGGAAATACTTTTTTATGCACTTCATTTTCTTCCTCTAGCTAGAAGAACCGTATTTAGCGGTTGAATTATAACATAGCGATTGATCATCAAACTTTGGAAGAACGACGTTGTAGAAAAATTGTTTTCATTCAATCAAAATAATAGTAATCGTAATAATGGGAGAAGAGACGAAGAAAAAATCTCACACGTGAAAACAATGAAGAGAAAGAAAAATGAAAATTGAGAAGGATTTCATTCTCTTGAAGAGGAAGATGTACTCGAGATTTTTTATTTACTCTTTTTCTCTCCAAAATAAAATTTTTATTTCTATCAAAGCCTTAATTTTCTCCGTGTGGAGAAATGGGAGAGGAAGCGCATTATCCAAAACTAAACAATGATCTTCTTGCGATGACGAGAGATGAAGTGGCTCAGGGTTCAATTATCATTAGCGTTACTAAATACTGTGATTATTATTGGTCTCTGGATATAGTGGGAAAGTTGGTCTTCGCGTTAGCTCAGCGTTTTGGTGAGTCGGTCCAATCCAAAAGGAAATAATGTATTTCATTACTCCACATTTTTATTAGTTAGACAAACTTTGCCTGCATTAGTTCAGCTTCCTGCCTTCCCATCATCATTCTATCCCCGTCCTGCTTTTTTATTATTGGAGCAGATGCATCTGTATAAATACTGAAGTGAAGTAACGGAACTTTTTTTTTCAGGAATTTTTATTTTCATTGGTGTACTACTTTTCTCGAAATAAGGTTGATTGCTTATACCACGTTAAGTAATACCAAAACTTTTTTAATGTTATGCAAGTTTTGTTATATGAGTATGGCGTGAGCAGGTAATGAATGATGTATCATAAAATTGAACTCCGGTAAAGAAATCGCAGGAACTCTGAAGCTCTGTTTTTAGACCCTTTTAAAAAATATTATATTATATTGTACCTTTAAAACATGAACGGGACAAGAGTTTACATGGTTGTCAAACAGCATGTAAATCACCGTCAGATTGTTCATGTTATGTGCTCATCACGTGAAGAAGAAAAATCATATTATAATATTATGCATAAACACATTCACGTTTTGAAGACAAAACCATAAAAACTATTTTTACAACATGTGTAAAGGAAAAGTGAACCAGACCCAGACCTTCCCAGGGATGATGGTTTTGCTGACTCAAAAGTATTTTTGATTTTGATGACAGAGGTACCAAAAGGTGCGTACTTTACTTTTACTTGTTATGCACATGTGCCTAGTATACCTTAATTTAAACGACTTTTGTCAAACTCTGTAAAAGCATTGTTGACTATAACTGGACTGCATCCTCGCGACGCAAGAAAAGAAGAGTCCCGAAGTTCTTTTCAACCAATATTGTTATTGTTAACGGAAAATAGAAAACAAAAATGTAACTGTTCTTGTCTTCTCAAGTGCATACATTATTTTCCATTTTACATCCACTCATAAAACTTTTCTGACACAACACAGAGCAGACACTCATTTTGTATTTATTAACACATCCAGAGAGGGAGATTTAGCGAGGCAAAATCGTTTGCACTAACAGTGCTTTTTATAATGCGTTTGCATACTTCACTCACTTCCATTTTGACAACAATGTACATGGAGAACTTGGAAACAGTAAAAGTCAATATGCAGACAATAAAGTTTGAAGTAGCAAACAAGCGTTTTGCCACAGTAATACTGTCAGAATGGCTACGGGTACTTGATACTTGAACTCGAAAAATTCAAATGCATTTAGTTTAGTTAGTGTAAGATCGACTTTTTTCCTTCTTCGTAAACAAACCAAATGAGCATATTACGACTTACCAAGCCGTATTTTATAAACAGTGACCAGACTACGGAGTGTAATATGAATATGCGCATCCCTAAAAGTATTGTTGTTGAAGATTGGAGAGGGTAAAATTTCATTTTTATTTTTTATGTTTGTTTATGTCTAGGTCTGTTTCTGTTCATTGGCTTTGGCACAGGACATTTGAAGTTCATTATGATACAGGTACGTACATATTATTCAAAACAACGAGTAAGACTTTTAAGGAATATTTTGGAAGAGAGAAATTTCGTTTCGTCGCCTCTGCAATCTACCTGCGCCGACACCTCTCCCATTAAATATATTATCATAAAGAATGCTGTCTAAAGAAAATTCGTTAAAAAAATTAAACTGTAATTTTGGCCAAGAGCTTCGATGGAATCCGAAAAATGTTATGCCTCCGCCTGATAAATGTCGCTTGTGTCTTTGTCAAATGGAATAAATTCAGTAGGAGTGGTGAACATCATTTTCCTCTGCTAGTCTCAACGGACGGTCTAACAGAAATTAGCAAAGTATTCTTATAAAATAAAATAATTTTAGTTTGTGTCTATACTTCGTGGAATGAAGATGATGGACAACAGAAAAGATGAGACTGGTCGGTGGTAATCATGCATTAAGGCTTTATTTAAGTAATACGCTGCTGGCTCACTTCACTTGGATGGCATGGCAAGCCGGTTTGTCCCGTTATCTTTTTTTCTCCTGCTTAGCATTCTTGAGTCGCCTTTTTACTTTTTTTGTAGTTTGTTGCACACATGCAATACAAGAAGAGAACACAGGTATCATTAACAATATTTAAGTACACGCACTTGTTACGTACAAACAACAACCGTAAGCCCTCAAGGGTTTGAAAACACCCCGTAGAGGTGGTCATGAGTTTATCCCTTGCCTTATTATTACCATACAAAATCTAGCAGACAGAAGAACCCTTCATTTTGAAAACAGTGGTTGTTGGAAAATAAAGCCGACTGCCGACATACAAACACTACGAATCAAAAAATACCAACATCTCAACTAAAGTTGCGTTTATAAAAAAGTCATCAGGCTCAGACAGGCTAGTAAGAAACCTAAGCCACATCTTAGAGACTGCTAAAAAATCTCAAATTGCAGGCATTAACCTTTGAAAGTTTTGCAGACAGTAAAAAAACCAACTCTATATACAAAAACAAACTAATGAAAAACATGAAGAAAAGTAAACATCGAAAAATTACATAATTCCCAGCACAGCAGTCTCACAGTTTATGTGACAAACCAATTAACTCAAGAACTTTTTCTCGTTTCCATCATTCATTTAAATTAAATCAAGCATGGCAATTTCCAGCATAAACTTGTGTGTTTATGTAATTTTACTCATTGAGTAAAAAACAAACGTGACGACCGCTGGTGTTATCTTGCTGGCAGCGCTTTCGCAACTGACGCTGACTCTTGTGCCAGTAGCCGGTGTACCCGAATCCATACCTCCGTGGCATCTATCCTGCCACAACTCAGACTCTTTCTAATCCGCTAACTCTTTTCTCCTATTCGACTCCCTTGCTGTGCTTCGTTCGATTCAAGCATGTGCCAGTGCCAAGCTCGATCGCTCGTTGCACACTTTTGCAAGCAACTTAAAGATTCGCAATCACAGCAAAACCCGACGACTATATCATATGCCGATGAATTAAAACTCAGCTTAGTTTCGTTTGAGCATGGGCTCTGCTCAGCTTCTAACCTCACTACTTGAATGCATACCGATAGAAATGTACTCTTCCAATCCACATTCTTTCTCTCTGATTTAGGCAGAGTTCAGTTGAGCTGCAGCAGAGTGAGAGAGAGGATCGTTTCTTCTCTCTCCTAAAGTCAGTCACTCAGTCATACAAGCTGAAGAAAAACATGCTATGCATACTAATACAAAAGGTAAAATATCAAAGTGATTATGATGATCATCCCCCTTCTTCACCAAAAGCCCTTTCCTCAGCAGCAGCGGCGGCTGCAGCAAGTGTTACTACCTCTCAGATAGTCCGTCTTCTTTTCTTGCACTACCTGCCAGACACTTATTCATTTCACTTTGTGGGAGAACAACTTATAAAACGTGCACCGATCACGTTCTTTCATTGTGCCTCTTCTCAGGATGATGATGAGAAAAAAGGTACGGTAGGATAGGTAGGGATATAAAGTTTCTTTTTACATAACGGGATCTTTTCCCTTTTGTGTGTAACTTGTATTATCATTATCATCATCCTCATCATCACTGTCGTGTCGTCATTATTATTACTATGAAGGTACAATTTTCAGACAAAAATCTTCATATATTGCGCATGGTCGCATAAAAGGCATTTGCTTGCTGAGTCGGGTATACCTTCTGGCTTAATGCGATGTACAATTATTGTGCCTTGCCTGAGTCTGAGTACTACTAACTAACGCAAACGCAACAATAAATAAAGATTGTATAACATCATCCGTACAGCAACGTTTTTGTCTGGGTAGTAGTATACTTGATTGTTTATATAGTTCATTATAATTTATAACTAAGCTTTATTATTATCAAACGTCATTATCAACTTCATCCTCATCTCATCATTATTTTTATACTTTACTCTGATGTGATGCGATGGTGCTTGAGTTGTTGACTGAATTGTTGGCACATCCACAACAATAATGACAAAATAAATGCTGTATTCTTTTGTAAGCACAAAGAGGATCCTTACCGTAGGCCCTTATTGACAGAATAATAATGGACATGCGATGCCTCTGTTTATGACGATGGGGAGATGAAGAAAGAAGTGTAAACGTTTTTAAAGGTTAATTCAAAGAACGTAAAAGACGAGAGATGACGATGCTTTGACTATGAATCGTTACGAATCGGTTGTAGTGGGTATGACTGTGCAAAAATTTGGAACGCTGTACACTACACTTCAAAATTATTTTCCTCCGAGGTTGTCGTTTCGTTCGATATGGTGTTAAAAATGATAAGATTCGCTTAGACTGTGAACAATGACAATAAACCGACAAGCTGATAGTTTTGTTAGATGTTGTTTAGGTAGGTGTAAAATGGGAAAGGGAGGAACGGAGGTGAGCTGGGGATAGGGTTGAACGGCTATGGTCATTGCCTCCTTTCCATTGTGGGACTGGAATGCATGTGAATGCGAAGTGTGATTTCATTTTATGGTGCGGAATGGATACCTGGGTTGTCTTCAGGTGTGACGCTATGCCGATGCTACGCTTCGGCAGTTAGTGAAGATGATCGGTTGATGGACTTACAACCTCGTTCCTCATCCGAGTTCCATTTTATGGGTGTTATGTTAATAACCCTAAGAACACGTGAAAACAGGTTACATAATGCCGAGTTTCAAACAGTGAAGAGGCAGTGTGGAGGCAACAAAATGTGCAAATTGCATTTCGGTAAATTCGCAAATAAAAATTTTGCCTACAATTTCACACGGTTGAAACACAGATCGCTGACACGGGCGGATTTAGAGTTTTAGGAGATAGGAAATGAAATGAACTTACAAAATGATTACGATGGTTGATTTAGCATTTTATGACTTTGGTCCTTTGCTGCATATTTTTATTACTTATTGTGATGAAAATTTAGTAAGGAAGAAAGTCCCGTTTTCAAATAATTGTAAACAATTAAAGTGCAGGGAAAGACAATATTCACCGCTCTGAAAATGAGAGACTGAAAATGGAAGATTTTATGACTTTGACGTTCCTTTTTTGTGTTCGCTCT
Organism: Cyphoderus albinus; assembly: GCA_021029165.1. Classification (NCBI taxonomy): domain Eukaryota; kingdom Metazoa; phylum Arthropoda; class Collembola; order Entomobryomorpha; family Paronellidae; genus Cyphoderus; species Cyphoderus albinus. Next base: position 12,104 of record VYYJ01004781.1, read on the forward strand.
GAAAACATCATGAATGGCATTTTTCTGCAACTCAAGGAACATTACAGCATTACTATTGTTTAGACATGAAATGATGAGGGTTCAATAGAAGCCATTGATTATGCACGGAACCGACAGTTCTTCAGGGTACTTGAGTTCAGTTGAACTGTGTTGTAAATCAAATATTTTATAGTGTCTGAGTCTGATGAAGTTTCAACTTAGTGATGAAAGAAAGGAAAGGAAATGGTATCAGTGGATTAGATTAGTTTCGTCTTTTTTGTCAAACGAATTTTTTTTGTCTGATACAGGAACAAGGAACAAATTCTTATTATAATTGTCAAGCAAAATCTCAATTTTAAATGATATTATTTTCAATTATATTAACTGTCGTATTATAACGGACCAACCAATAATTTATGGGATCGGCGTTCAGAGATG
>VYYJ01004782.1:0-12518 GCA_021029165.1 Cyphoderus albinus
GACTGCCCGCCGATATCAAGAGATAAGTAAACGTATTTTTTATACAGCAGAGCCGGCAGGCAAAACTTTGTGTAGGCCTGGATTCCATTATTAGTAAATAGTAAATATTCAACTTGAACGTACCCAAGGAACTTACGGCATACTTCATAGACGAACATTAGCTAAATCAAAGAATGGGAATGATAAAAATCCCTTTCGCTTTCTATTAGACCCTAAACACCTTTGTTTGTTTAACATTAATTTTTTGTGGACATAAATGCGTAAAAATAGTTGAAACCATTGATTGCTTCGGAAAATAGTATTGATTATACCCAGCAATCATCACATTATGTACTAAAGGCAGGACATGTCTGCAATTTGTTCGCTGTGGTCGAGTCCAATTTTATTTTGACTCGACTGCTTCACATCCAGTTTGCTTCATTTCTTGTGATTGATCTTCAAAACAAAATTCAAGGGTTCCCAAATTATTAGATAGTTTGCTGCACTTTCAATATCAATATCAGAGTTAGGCATTGTGGTAAAGTTATGATATGCTTAGCGCGACATAGATAAAAAATATTGCGTAATCGTTTGCTCGTTCACGGGCCTGCATAATAAAATGGGGTTGTATGCAGAGTCCCATTTTACCACCTTCCTAACGATTTCAAAGATACTTTTTATATAACATTTTTTGGCGACGCGTTTTGTTCAAACCAAATACGAGCCACTTGTTTTAAAGTTAGCAAGGCCATTGTCATAATAGAAATACAAATAATTCTTGCATTTGATTATAGAAGATTATAAAAACATTTGCTATTAAATGTACCCCACGAGACAACAATGTGTGCATAGTGCACCATGGATGAACGAACTAGTTTACACATGATTGCAGCATGAGTGTCTTTGCCCAGACCCTGTAATTACTCGCGTTTACATACTTGACAATGGAACTCGTCACTCTACAACTTTCATTTTAAAAAAAGCTCATATCAATTATGGCATTCAGTAGTTAAGGGCCCACCTCTTTCTTACTTTTAGTTTCAAAAGAAATGGGCCAACCTTCAATATTAATCAGTTTAAAAAAATCATGTAATTCGTTTCATGTGTTCTTGAATGGCAGGTGACGTTATGGCCAGCTGGCAGAGGTTTGGGTGGCTCTGGTCTTATCAACGGCATGATTTATATTCGCGGCAGCGTTCAGGGCTTTGATGACGTCGCTGAGCGCACCGGCAATCCCATTTGGACCATGAGAAATGCTCAAAAGCATTACAAGATGCTGGAAGACTATCATGGACACTTCGATGTCAGTAAGTGAAAAGCATTCTTTTATTGTAAGTAAACCTTTCTTCCGCAGTGACAACGTCAACCAGCTACTCGGATGACCACAGATAATGTTGAAGTTATCAAGATGGATTTTCAATGATCACATAGCTAATTAACCATGTATGAATGTGATTAATGTTGAGCAACAGCAGTACCAGAAGTGTGAAATCGTTTTATTTTACGTGACCAACGAACGTCCCAAATGAGTTGTTTTACGCATGTCAGAAAACGCCAGTAACATTTCTTATTATGCTTTGGTCATAGTAAAGCTGGGACACACGTGACTAAGCTGAGATTAAAACTGTCTTATAGACTTTTTGTATTTTTCTATGAAATTATGTGAAACATCGCTATTTACATTTTATTACCACACAACTCAAACAACGGTCATACTTGTTTTAGGTGTGTCTTTGCAATGGTTGATTGGATTATGTAAATTCCTCTTTTGTGTAAATTTATTGGTTAGCGCTAGTTAAGCTATAACTAAAATAGGGATGCAGGCTTTTGTCGCGCTTCAGTTAAGACATCTCGCGCGGTGCTGTTCACGCTACTTTTAGATTATTATTACGATTATTTGGCGATTTGAAAAAGGGCGAAGATAATGAAATAACAATGCTCACACAATCTTAACCACACACATAATTTTTTGGCAAAAATTATATTTTTGTGGTATTGCATTTACCAACACTGAGTGTTTTGATACCACGATTAAAGGGCTTAGCAATTGCGTAATTCATAATGCACCATTAGTGCATACAATGTGGTGTGTGACGACGTGGCACGGTCTTGGTCAAATCGCTTTGGCTTCCCCTTTTACATACCTTGCTTATGATTTTATTCCTTTTTATCTTATTGAAACAAAAGTGAAAAATCTCTGTATGCTTTGGGTACAAATACAAAATTGATCTGGTTATAGTTGCGTCATTTCGTCTTCATCAATCATTGTTAATGTTAATAATATCACAAGACTGTAAATGTAAGACTTGGAGGAGTCGTGCATTCACTTAAAATGATGATTGTGTCAAGTCAAATAACAAAAGCCAACAACTTATTTTGGGCTCGATTGAGTCATTCTGTGAGTACAGCTAGAGAGTATATAAAACGCAAGCACAAATGTTGCGTGGGGTAATCTAGATGCTAGAATGATTTTAAGAAAGGAGGATGCGATTTGTGTAATTCAGATAAATGAGAAACATCTGTTAATTACTCAACAATGATTATGATTAAAACTCGTTATATTAATTGAACAAACAGTGAGTCCTAATGAACTCATTCTATTGAAATGATGCTCAGAGAACCATGGAGTGGGCGGAGGAATGACCATTGAGAAGGGCGACATTCGTCCAGTAATTGATAATGTGATGCGCGCTGGAGAAGAACTCGGCTTCAAAGTTCGTGATCCTAATGTGGACGGGCCCATCACCGAAGGTGGGCGTTATTTATTTTAAAAAAATATTTTTTTTGACAAATAACAATTATAATAATCATGATAATGATAAAAAATGTAATGCAGGATTTGCTCCCATGGACTTCCACTCTAAAAATGGATTCCGCTGGGACTCATACAAAGCTTACGTTGAACCCATCCTCAATCGACCCACCTTGACAGTGAGAAAGTTTGCGTTTGTGAACAAAGTCCTTCTTGCTGGGGACAACAACAAAGCCTTTGGCGTGGAGTATGAAAGACATGGTCACGTGAAGATAGCCAAAGCAAAGAAAGAAGTTATCTTGAGTGCTGGCGCAATTCAAAGCCCCCGTATCCTCATGCATTCTGGCATTGGACCAAAGGAGCATCTTGAAGAATTTGGAGTGAGTCCCCAATTTCATTTTAATTTGTCACTCTAATATCCAAATGACACGGTGTAATAACTTCGTTGCGTGAAAAAGATTTGAATGAAAGACAAGAATTATGTCGTTTCGTGACGAACACAATGTACAATTTGCGACAAAGCATAAATTTTATATCTACCGTTCAAGGTCGGTGAATGAATCACTGCATGAAGCGAAGAGCACCCAACCGAAGCTCTAAATTATGCTAAGTGGCAGTAAGGTTATTTGTAAGATGGTAAATTAAAATAATCGTTTTCGACTCGGTTATCATTATGACAGATCAAGCCGGTGTTGGATTTGCCAGTTGGTCTCAATTTGCAAGATAAATATGGAGCATTCGTGGGTCCTTTCTTTGTCGATGAAGGCTACTCGTTTCTTATGGAACGTGAACTCACGCTGGCTGCCATGATAGAGTACGCCGCATTCGGAACCAGTGCCTACGCCTCCACCCGTTTAGAAGGAACCTACACCTTCCGCAGTAACCGGGCAAAACAGGAAGGATACAAATACCCAGATTTATTTACGTACATCATGGTGCATTCGGTAGACAGCGAATACGACAGGGACATGGAAATTGCAGCGAACACAAAAAAGGAAATCTTGCAAGGTTACTACAAAATTGGGGCCGGAAATGACAGTTTCTTCCAACTGGTTACACTACCTAAGCCTTACAGCAGAGGCACATTAAAGCTAAGAGACGAAGACCCAAAAAGCACACCTCTTCTTGATCCCAAATACCTCTCGGATCAGAGGGACGTCGACCTTCTAGTGGAAGGGGTTAAGTTTGCGGTCAAGTTGGTGGAGGAGACCAAGTCTTTCAAAGAAATCAATGGGAAGATGTTACCAGTGTCATTCCCAGGTTGTGAGAAGCTCCCGTTCAAGAGTGATAAATACTGGGAGTGCGTAGCGAGACACACGACTGCCACCGCGTACAAGTATTGCGCCACGGCGCCAATGGGAAAGGACACCAACGACCCTGCTGCAGTGGTCGACTCCTTCCTAAGGTGAGAGCGAGGTTCAATAAAAAAACAACAGTAAAAGTGTTTTAAGGACGAAAATTTAATTGGCTCATTATTCTTTGGTCGTTTGCAGAGTGTTTGGCACCAAAGGACTTCGTGTTGTTGACGGCTCTGTCTTTCAGGAGAAAGAAGTGTCCGTGAATCAATGCACGTGCCAAATGCTTGGGTCAGTCGCTTCCGAGTTTATTCTAGATTACTGGGACGATCAAGGCTCGGGACTGGATGAGAATAAAGCGCATAGTAGCAGAAGTAGAGAAGTCGTTGGGAATAGTATAGATCTTTAAAGGAAAACTTCGCATTTTTATTCTTATCAAGTCTAGTTCGAGCACACTTTAGGTAGCTGTAATTCCTAGGTTTTGATCACACATTTTCACGTAGCAATTGTAACAATATTTCCCTTGTGTTCTCTATCGTGTAAGTAGAGACTGTAGTGAGAGAAACCATACAAAATGCAGACTGTTGTTTATATTTTCGTTCTTCTTTTTGAATAGTTTAAAAACACGTTTATCAAAGATGCGCGTTTGTACTGTGTACATATTTTACCACTTTAATTCATACTTTAATTACGGACTATAACAAATAAGAAAATGTAGGACAATAATTAACTGACGTATGAATTCCACCACCTTGTGATATCCACCTTTTACATTTGGATGACGAACAACGATATTTTTATTAAACATTCAGTCGAGATTTCAATATTAATTAATTACTAGTAAAACCTAATGTATAGAAATTCCTAGGTAGACAATTATAGTTAAAAATTGTAAATAGGCAAATAAATAATTTTTTAAATGTATAGTAGGTGAGCATATTGCGTATACTGTAAATTTCTTGGAAGTCAGTGAATGTATGTGTCGTTTCGTTTGAACTTCGTGTAAATGATCAAAAGGAGGAGATGAGTCATGGGCTGACAAACAATGTTGTGATTATCGTATCAAAATAATATCCACGTGGTAGATAAAGGCTAACTACGTGAGTTGTGATTTATTAATGGGATTTTATGGTTTACTTTGCCCCGAATTGTCTCGCTCCTTCACTCTCCCTTAAGATAAAAACTGTTGGACTATAAAATTGTAAAGTTTAAAAAATAGGAATTTATTATGTAGTTCAATTATTTATTAGTTTACTTATGCGGACAGAAACTATTTTCTGCCATTGCAGGGTAAAATGGGGGAGAATGAGGGTTATCGACAAAATTTTATACTTCTTGAATCCGCTATGCAAATTTAGCGTTCATGAGGAAGGAAATTTGTTCAGTTCAAAACAACTTCGTGTGTGTGTGTTTATGATAAAATGAGATTTAGTTATTAAACGGATGTAGTTTGTATAAAGGATCAATGTATGATGGAATATTTATTGCTTATCCTTGTAGGTAGTAATTACAATTCATGTATTCTACATAGGTATAGCTCGTAGTTAGTTTAGGTTTAGATGCACATTTTAGTAGATGTGTAACCTGTAGTATTTTTTAGAGGTCACGTTTGTTGAAGACAAAGCAGAAATGAAGCTGGAATCAAAAATAAAATTATTTCGTCTGAATTAATTTTAGAAAGTGGATAGTTCGACTGAGTCCTTAATGAAACTGGAAACTTCTAGATTCAAATACTTAATTATGTATAGTTTGAGGATAGTGTAGTTAGAATATTTGACGACATTACTGTTGAAAACTATAGGTTTTGTTGACAATATGGAAATCTCACTGTATGTAGATTGTACAGTAGTGTATGTACATAACTTGTGCACTCACTCCCACTCTCGTTTATGAAACGGATAAACAGAATAAGTCAAATTACGTAAAATGTTTTGCTAACATAATGACTAATTAATAAGTAAATTTTAAGGAATACACAAAAGAAAAAAAAGCATGTTCTAAATAAATCCTACTTAAATACATGTACCTATGCAGGTCCATTGTTGTTGCCTACATTTCGCCTACCGATCAAGTATGAAATTTAGTACCAAACAAAGTTAAAAAGTACACGAGAAAAAATATTGATTGATATAACAAAACAATTTGAGTCATTAATAAATAAACGACCCTCAAATGTCGACGAGAAAAATATATGCATGTAATGCTTGCGTTTTTTTATTTTTGTAAATAATTTTTGTCACAAAGTTTAATTCACGTTTCACGTGCTTGATTTACTTGGAATTTGGTATTATGCTGGAACGTGTCAATGTATCAATGTAAGTAACAGATCACAGATCATTAAAAATGCTCAATCTTCCGTGACGGAACAGTTGCTGAGCGAAAATATTCTTTTTAATATTAGTATCAATGAGGCTATGTATTGTATCAACCAGGTGACCAGTGCATGGGAGTTGTGCATATTCCCAATTTCCCAGTTTTCATTGTTTCGGAATAAGCGTAGAGAGCTTAGTGAGACACAAATTCATCTAAAGGTGCTCCCCTTTGGACGATCCATGAAGTCAGTAAACCTACGCAGTAATAGAGCAAAATGACTCATAGTCACGGTTCAGTTTTTCACCAGAGCACTAGCAGACAACGGAAACCGGCTCTGCCACAAGACATTTTCTCTGAACCGGAAAGAAAGATGGGAGAATAAATTAGAGGAGTTGTGGTGAAAGCTGAAGTAGTTATGGAGTAGTGCTGGTGAAGGAAGAAGAGCGAGTGAGATCAAGATCTGATATTCATCAGCGCGTCCTTGGGGCAACTTGGGATTGATTTGATCCTACGTTGACTTTGTTTATTCACTTGTACTTTTTCTTCAACTTCCGTGTTATAATAAATTACTTTTACAGTTTTCTTCAATAGTGTCTATTTTTTCAATTTCAACATCAATTTACTTTTTTGAAAAAGGTAAGGAAAAGTTTTGCTTGATTACTTTTTCAGATATTCGTGTCACCGAATAAGTAAACTATGTTTGCGCATTTTTCTATTCTCCAGTTGTGCAAATAACATTGGTGACATGTACCCTTTTGTATTACACAAACGTCACAGAGGCTGTCGCAAGGTCTTTTGTTTACTTTGTGTAGTTTGAGAGTGTAAATTTTTGCTTCGACGAACTATTTCCTTTTATTCAGTCAGGGATACATTGGTGAGTGACAGAGAGGTAAAGAAGATTAGAATTTCTAAAATATTTCAGGAGTTTCACATCCACATTACATAAAGTCCATAGCTCTCTGAATTGATCTTTTGGAATAAATCTGTTAACCTAGCTGCTGCTGGCACAATTCTTTGAGCATAAAGAAACACAGACCATCCAATTTGTATGATCCAAAGTGTCCATGCGACTTAATCAATGGACCTAAAATAAAAATCTCTCCCCTAATTACCACCACCGCCAGGTTTTTTCCTGAACTGTGTGTCAAAGACAAAAATAGAACTACTGTTACTGTCTCCCCTTTTCCATTAATTCCAAACTACACAAGCGCGACTCATTTTGTTTGGACTTGGTTTTACTATTATACAACCCAGTCCAACAGCCATACTATTATCTATAGTTCATAGTCCCTGTGGTCACAACAATACAATCAGTGAATTGAAATCCTGTTTTGTGGAAATAATGAGTGGAATCTGTGGTTCCCGTCAGTTAGAGCTAAAGTAGAAATCAGAATGAATGAGTTCATTTTTCTGGCAGAATGCTGCTCTTTTGCTTACGTATGGTGAAAATTACTTGTGTCCACAAAGCCGATTAAATCCTGAAATGTTGAAGTGAAAAGAGAAATAGGAAGATAAAATTGTAGCTGGCATCTGGAAAATGGGAATTAAGTTTGTTATTTGTTCTGTTTCCTCGGTGGTAGTACTGCAAAGCAGTGCATTGACACGTTTCCCCAACCAAACCGACAAAACTCATTCAGCTCCCAACTCCAACCATAATCCTGTTTTCTATTGTCATTGTCGTATTAGTTGACCTTTTATGGGCCATGCTACCCCTAAATTACCTTTTCATACCTGCTTTGGACGTGGCCCATTTTTAGTTCGCATTGACGAAAAGAAATGAAGGCGAAACATTGCTTGTAATCGCAGGAAGTCTGCCTGTTCGTTGAAATTAAAAATGACAAGAAGCAATGATAATTTTATCTTTCACCACCACACCTCTTGGGTTTATTCCGTCCTCCTCCTACCTTTTCCTGCTCTTCGATTCCTCATTATTCTCAACTTGTTGCCATTTTCTTTCCCTCCCAAAGATAACCGTTGTCTTTTAACTTTCACTCACTCATCCAACTACTATCACACTAGCTGCCAAAAAGGTTTATATCTTCTTGACAGGAACGTTTCAGGGAAATCTCTGGTGACTGTGTTTAGTTGCATAAAACCAAACGAACAGTTCCTGGAAACACATTCGCCTAGTAAAAAGCAGTCTTATGTAGTCTTCTTGTGTAACAACGGCTGTGTTAATGTTCATGCATCATCAGTTATGCGGTCCGATCATTCTGTTATCATTATTAATGTTCACTTGATGAAGATGGATCAGTTGTTTAGTGGAGTGGGTGACAAACCATTATTATGAGATATTGACAACGCCAACGTGCAACATTTTTCACACCTGCTACCTAAGGCTTTAGTTGGTACTTGCTAAGTGCTCAAGGGTGGTTCTACAGTAGAGATGTGGCTAACCGTTCTTGTATGTTATAATAGCAGAAGACGAGAGATGACAAGTGACACAGAGGAAGAGCGACAAGGCGTTTGCCAATAAACGAAGAGAGAAAAATGGTAAACCATCCGTAAACAAGACAAGCAAAAACGAACAGTTGAAAAGCATAATGCTCCAGAGAAGAAGCATTTATCAACACTTTAACAGCCATCCTACTTCCCTGACAATGACACGAGCGACAACAAAATTTGCATAAAGTTATTTTTCCCATTTTTACAATCTTGTGACTAATCGGAAGACCAATCGAAGGGAAAGACGGTGATTCTCTAGGGGAAAATGGAGGGTAACGTGAGACAAGCGAGGATGGTTGCAGCTAGACCACCCACTCCAATTCCCATTTCGTTATCAAAAACCAGAGAAAGCAAAAGCAAGCGTTCTTTGACAAATCAGCTTTCCTTGTGGCTCACCATCTTTTTGCTGTGGTGTGACCCCATTACTTTTGCAAATGCGCTCCCACACAGAACAAGAATATCTCCCGACGTAATTTCAGATTCTGAAGACTATTTCTTTTCACTGGAGCAAGATAAAACGAATTCAGCAGCGCCTCTCTTAGTAGCACTGCCGCAGAAAGTGGGAGACGAAGATGAAGACGAAGTACAGGAAGAGGTAAACATTCAATTCAATTAGCCGTCCAATTAAAGTCAAATTAACTAGTTACAGGGAAAGTGGTTTGTTTGGTTGGTCGCTATTAAATTATCGTTGTAAATTGCTTTCAAGCAGCAACCGGTTGTTACTGCTTCCGGAGAGCAGGGCATTGCGTTGATTCGGCCAAGGAGAAAGAAAGGACTCAGTTTTCTCACCAAGTTCTACTCTGAAGCCATTCTCAACAACAATAGCCATAGCAGTAGTAATAATAACGGCAGCGGTAGCACCTTACATCGCCAGAACCCACACTTTTTCGGAGTAAGCGGCAACACCAACAAAGGCAACGTGGACAGTGCGAGCAGTTCATCCAGTACAGAAGACAGATTTGGATTTCCCTTGTCCAGCTCCAGTATTCGGAGAAAACTGTCATTCTACCCGCCATCACCATTGATGTCCCACTCCATTCTGATGACTCCTTGGGGTCGAGTTCCTTCCGCGAGACAGACAAAGATGAGACTCAGATGGGGAAAGTAATTATCTAACTTAATTATTGAACGCCTCCAAGGATTACTATTATTACACCGAGTCACGCGAAGGCGTAATGGAGAAATTAGTAAAGAGGTGAATCGTTGTTTGGTTGTCGTATGCCTGTATATTTGCAAGTAGTGTGTGGATGCGATTACTAAAAATTATCTTGATAACTCGAAACTTGATATTCTTATCTAATAATTTTCTTCTCTTTCACTAATTAATGTACAACTCATTTTGACGCTTTTTGGTAGCCCATGTCCGAGAAAAACCATGTAATAAAACTGCTAGCTCAAAAATGTGAGTAACACTGTCTACACTGTTACATTAGTTGTTGTGGTAGTTGCCCTCAGGGGAATCAACGATTGGCGTAATTATTAATTAAATATCACTATCATTCGAGCATACTAATAGCTAATAGTCAATATTTATTTCACTTCATTTTCAAATTAGGCTCTACAAAATAACAAGAAACAGGTCCGCATTTACATAATTCTAATGCTTTACATCATCGTACAACTAAAATTTCATTAAAATGACACATGAGATAAGTGTTACCGGAATAAATTCTAACAACATCAGCACATTACGTAAACATAATGTGTGATAAAAGATTCAAATTCATATTATTATAGTGTAAAACTAAGTAAACGTCAAACTAGACTAAAAACATCATTGCATATAAAACTATTTGCAACAACCAGGGCTGCTGGGCTTGGCTTTCTTTTTACTATTACCCGGGAGCGAAGTGAGTCTGATGACGGAATCTGTCGGATTTGAATATGGTTGTCGCATTCCGGGAGGAAGAGTGGAGGCGTTGTTTGGTAGCTTCTTCTCCAAGATGAACGCCGCAAGTGTGCGGAAAACAATTTCTACGTTGGTGGCATCCTTTGCCGAGGAATAAATGTACTGTGCATTCCAACTTTCAGCAAGATTCTAATCAGCAAAGAAAGAAAATTGTGAAACTCAAAATAAACAGATACATGATTTGTGGAATATCATTTTCCACGTTTTCTTATTGAAACGCTGTACATACCCGAATTTGAGAAGCGCCTACAACTCGTTGAGTCCATAAATCAGACTTACAACCAACAATCACTTTGACAGTGTCACTGGGCACCGTTCTCTTTGCAAATTGGTGCCAGTCAGCAAGGGCGAAAAAACTGGCTGCGTTTGTGATATCAAAACAGAAAATTATCCCGTCAGCACGGCGCAGATACACGTCCACAATCGAGCGATGGCGCTCTTGGCCAGCGGTATCCCACTTTTTTCAAAAATAAACGAATCCCACGCATTTTACACTGCGATTTTATTCTGGATTTCAAGAAGCACAAAATACTTCCATTAAATTATATACTTACCAAATTTAGTCGAACGTAATGCCCTGCTATGTCGATGACCTTTACTCTCTAAAAAAAGCATTTTGTACACGGATTTTAGGATTTAAACCTTTTCCAGCTAATATTCAATAGGTCAAACATGTATAATTACCAAATCGCATCCAGCTGTAGCCACTACCATAGGATCAAATCTATCATCCTACACAACGTTTTAAATGTTAATTTAGCCACTTTATACTTTTTAAGCCGAACATTAACTCAACAAGTTTACTTACTGCATATCGTTGAAGCAAGCTGGACTTTCCTACGCTTAAATTACCGAGTACAACTAACTTGAACGTGTAATTCCTGTTTCACAAAAATATGCAAAATTGGATACCAAAATACACCTGTCTCGTGGAAAATAGGCTCGATTAAAATAACTCACGGTTGAATGCAGTAACTGGCTGGGTGCATCAAATCAGGCGAAAAGCGGGTCTGCTGGTTTCCCAAAAGCCATGGATCAGCAGCGTTGGCGTTGTTTACACCGTTTGATCCAGTTGCTTGTTGAGCTGCAGATACCGGTTGCGGTGGTTGTAAAACTGGCACGTTCCCCTTACTCGGTGACGCAAGTTTCCGGCTATTATTATCTACCCGGTAGAACGGGTGGAACGCAAGATCTTCATCGCAAAGTGGACAACTTAAAACAGAACGTGACACAATAATAAAGTGTGATATACAAACTGAAGGCCCCTAATAAATGATCAGAAACTGGAAAGTGGAAAGGGACTAACCTTGTTGGTCCACATGCAATCATTTGCAGAACGCAGCAATGATGGAACACATGACCGTTCTGGGTGCTCACGAAATAATCGTTCGGCTTGACGCCTGTAGAAAGAATAATGATGTCAATTTTAAAAATAAAGGTTTGAATACAACGCGCTTATTAAGAAAAATTAGTTTAATTTTACAAAGTTACCCGTTGCCGACTCAAAGCAAATAAGACACTTCATCATGTTTCAAGTTAAAAAATGCAATTGGTCAGTTAGAGGCTTATTGGATGGCTGAGTTCTGAAAACTGAAATGATCGGTGTTTAACCGCTAACAATAGTAGTGGTTTAGATCTTGCTCCTGGTCTATCCAGTCCCCCGCTCCACCCTCTGATTTTCTGATAAAAGTAAAGTGGAACTATTTTTGATGGGTAATAATTAGTATAGTTAAAGTTTTAAAAGTATTGAATTCCCAATATTCCCAATTCCACCTCCACTACTACGAACCTTCTTAATTCCGCCACGAACCGCTTTCCTCTCTTG
>VYYJ01004783.1:0-12517 GCA_021029165.1 Cyphoderus albinus
CTTATCTATCCATCTTGCTTTAACAACAGTACGATTGAGTATAAAAATTGACAAATGAACGTCACCGATTGTAGGAATATCCCAAAGCTTTTTAGGAAGTATTTTTTAGATTTTAAATCTGTATTATTGAAATAACTTTCTCTAATATTTAGTAATCGCTCTACAATGTCAAATTAAAGTCATTTGAAATTTGAGCAAATAACAGTTACTTCACGTACTTTCTCGTTAAGTGAGGTCGGCATTAATTACTTAGAATTAAGCGATAAACCGAATGCACCGAATAAAATCACATTTGATACATTAAGAGTCTTCATAACCGTAAGCATCCGTCCCGAATAGGTTATTTTATTGCGACTAGTTTAACGATTGGCAATTGTCGATTGACATTATCACTGCTAAGTGCTATCATTCTATCACTTTATAGTCTGCGTAACGTAAACGTAAACTGGCTAAAACATTATCTGCATCTTTTAAGTCTTTTTATATGCGTCAGAATATCATTCACCTTTCAAGACATTGTGAGCTGAAAAAAAATCATTTTTCTCGATTTTCAACATTATTTGTAATCCTCTAAGCCCAAAACGATTACCTGGTGGAACATGAATACTTACAAAATATTAAATACCCTTTTGCCGCTTTTCGTGGCCATCATTTTGTTGGTAAGTTTGTGCAGTTAATATCCAAATTAGCCATAAACTACATTAAATTACAAAACTTGCTTAAAATGTAGGCGGGAGAATCGTTGGGTCAAACGACAGAGCCCAATGTCGCAACCCCAAAGCCAACACGCAAACACAAACAAAATGCGGTGGGCAAAAGATAGACCGCATTACGGAAGTGTCGGATACGGATACGGACCAAGGATTTCTGTCATCGGGTTTGAAACCGAATTTTTCGCGTCACTAATTAAATTGTATTTGTCTTAGTCTTATTACATTTACGTACCGTGAATTATATTTTCCCACTTTTTATTTTCCAAAATATTTCATCCGTTCTCGGTATTTTAATGACAAATTTTCCCTGTACGCCCACGTATATATTTTTTGTTGTTAAATCTAAAATAAAATCTTTAATTGGCGGCTTATTTGAAATATAAATTTTACCTTACTGCTATTCAATACTGAGAACCCCCTCTGCTAAACGTGAAATTAAACTTTTAACTTTCTTGTGATTTCGACTAATGACAATTCGAAAAGTTATAACTTCAATTTATTTTACACAATTGCCGGCTGCATAAAACAATATAGTTTTTCAGAGAACATAAATTAGCAATAAAGATTGCATTTCTAAAAGCAAGGTAAAGATCGAAGTTACTACTTACCATACAAAGATTGATCTGAAACAAAATATTGATCAACATGGTTGACAATTTTATTCTTTTGTAGTTTATGTAGGTTAATGGAATTATATCATTTCAAATCCTGATAATTTATCTCCAAACACTACGTAAAGCTACTTTTAACAAATGGATTCAGTTGAATTTAGTTTTAGCAACTTGCTGTTAGCAAGACGTACAAACACATACAACGATGGTGATCGATTCGAAGTATTGTTCATTTTGGTTGTGAAGCGGAACGACCTTAAAAATATTCAAGGTATTTTTATACAAAAGGTTTTGGTTTGTAAGATTCATTACTTTATTGTTTGGACTTTGTTATTCTACGGACTACAACCATCATGTATAAGATACCATAAAAAATGGCAATCGAAAACAGTACAGTGTAACGTTTTAGTTTAGCTGCTTGAACTTACAGCTGCAATAAATGTTTATGTAGCAACACACGCACTTTCCTTTCCTTTCTCCTTTGAATCTCATTTCCACCCCCGCTGTGCATTTACAGTAGATAGGATATGGACAGTCCTTATTCATGATACTATTAAAAAGCATGGGTCATTTATATTGTGTTTATAAATTGTTACGTTCACCCTTAATTCTTTGCAAAACGTAGCGGTAAAAGTCCATGCCAATTTTATACCATACTATCGTATACTTGTATAATGCTGCTGACCAAGATACTGAAACAAATACAAGTAAACATAATATGATTACTTAATCGCTTTTTATTAAACATGTCATATAAAGCATGTGAAATGTGAAAGCAATCTTCATATGCTTTTACTATGTAGCTTGTTGCTTCACGTGACCTAGACTTTAAAAAAAAATTATGACAACGTGTATTTATTTAATGACGAATCCAAAGAACGGTGAAAGTTTTACATGCGTACGTATTCCTCCAGTTAGGGTCGACATTTGAACAAAGTTTGGAGTTTGGGCATAAAATCAGTCATTTATTCTTTTGCTCCCGTTCCGTTCTGATATTTAAATTCATTTTTCAATCATTTAAATAAGGCACATTTTTGTTTATGTACTAAATTGTACTTTAATATAAAACTTCCAGCTTTGATATAAGAAACAAAAATAATCCACCAAATAAATTGAGACTTGATTGTTGTTTGTGTGATTGACTACAGGAAAAGGTAAGCATTTCATTTTCCACTTGCATACTTTAATTAGATTATTTTATTGTAGCTTACACACTCATCATACACATCAAGGTCTTTGTATTTAACTGTAAGAAGACTATGATTCATAATTTAATTCTAGAAATTAAGCGTACCTTAAACCAATACAAACCAGTCTGTGCAGTAATGCATAATGATATATTTTATTTTATTTTTGCTGAATATTGTTTGGGCATATTAAAAGGAAGGCCAATCGAAAACGTATTAGTTAATATTTTAGTTAAGCTGCTCGAACTCGAATACAATAAATGTTTGGGATTCTTGTAAAACAACGCAAGCACTTTCGTTGTCCACTCCTCTTTGAATTTCTTTTTCTCTCCCGCTGTGCGTATGATATTAGATGTGATACGGATAGTGTTTGTTCATGCTATTGTAAGCATGGGTCTTTTAACCTAGAACTTTATTTCACCCTTTACTGCTTGCAAGACGTGTCCGTAAAAGTAAATACTTTGTACAGTAAAAATGCAAGAAAGTAAAACTAAAAATAACATTCAATCGCATTTAATTTGGATGATGTCATACACATATGAAGCGTGAAAGCAATTTTGCCTACCATCATATGCTTTTACTACATATGTAGCTTGTTGCTTCACGTGACCTGCATTTGTCACAAGATTATGACAACGTGTAATGTTTGTATTTATTGATGAATCCAAATAACGGTGAACGTTTTACGTTGTATTCCTTTAGTTTTGACAAGGTTATGAGTTTTGTCATAAAATCAGTCATTCGTTATTTGGCCTTCGTTCTGATATTTTTGTCTTACTTTTTGTAGTTTTTTATTCATCTATTCAGTTTTTTGTGAATCGGTGCTCATTTGTTTCTTGTTAGTTTAACATTATTTGAATCATTTAACTAAACCACACTTCTATTTGTTTACAAACGATATTTTAGAATGAAAGTCCAGATTTTCTTCCTGCTTTAAAAATAAAAATAATCAACCAAATAAACTGTGACTTGTGCGAGCTGTTAGCTGTTTTTGTGGTTGACCACAGGAAAGAGGTAAGCATTTCATTTGTAACTTGCATAATTTAATTTATTAGACAGTTTTATTGTAACCTACACACTCAAAACATACACATCGGTACATGTAACATGTAGACAACTGTGCCATCATTTTATCGTTAAGAAAGTAAAATGTCTCAAAGAAGACCAAGCAACTTGATGAGGCGAGACGATCGTGCCTATCCTGTCATCCATGAATACAAGGATCCAGATGGGTTAATCTTCACCATTACAAAAGGTGGAAGCGCTCGTCCGCGACTTCCTTCCGTGATTGAAGAACCTGAAAAGGTGGAAGAAAGGGACCGACTTCGGTTAATTCGAGATGGGGATAACTTCGTGGAAACTAATCTAAAAATTGACTATGCTGTGGGGTCATCCCCATACTACTTACTCAAGGATGGCACACCCAAATCGTCTATTCCACATAAGGTAAAAAATGTAGACTTTACTTTGGCTTTCTCCGCTTTCCATTCGCTATTGTTTATTTGCTTTACCTGTTGCTGCAATAAACTGCTAATTTAATACATCCTATTCAACAGAGGTCTATTAAAAATTGAATTAAAATTGAATATTTATTTGGGGATGATTCCATGATATGACTCATATATTCATACATCTTATCCATTACCGCATTCCCTAAATAACACTTACTGTAAAGTTTCTTTCGATGTAGTGTTACACGCTTGCTTGCAAGAACACGTTTTATAATAAACATTGCATGTTAATATAATATTTATTAACGTTTCATGTAAAGTTTATGGAGACTTTCGTAACATCACGCAACGCATCACCATTCCGCAACTACATTTAAAGTTCATAACACAAATAGAGACAATTTATTGTCAATTTTACTTACAGCCCGTGTTTAGTTAGCTTATTTAATTGTGAATGCAGGCCATGAGGGAATATATGTGTACTTAAAATTTTGATTTCATATAATCGAAAATAGATTTTCGCTGTATTTGTCGGAGCGTTGGCTGTTGGTTATGTGTTTCTAAGCCTAAACATAAAAAAGGCTGATATCAATGCAATAACGGAAGGCAACAAATGCATCGCTTATATTTGGTGGTTGAGTGAATTTTTGGGTGGTTGTGAGCTGATTGCCTACTGGTTTCAAATTTTGGGAGGTCTTGGTTTATTCCGGGATTTTCATGGACTAATGCAATCAAATCCATTCTTTGCATACGTTTATAACGTTGATGTAAGTAGAATTTTTTGAACATTTTCTAGCAAGGCAGTATATTAAGAGTCTCCTGTAAAATATTCATACTTATGCTACATGAAGGTGACCGGCTTCCTGATCGCTCTTCGAATGTTTTCAATAATATTGAACATTGCACAGACCATAACAGGAGTTGATGTACTTCATACTACCACCTATTTGGCAAATGACTGGAATCTAAACGAAATCTTAGTGAACCATGAAGGAGCCGTAAAGAAAGCATTTACCAAATTGATTGGGGCTGAAGCCGCCGCTCCAGCGTCAGATACAACTGTCATTGGTGCCTCTACCATAATCCTTGGATTTTTGGGAATGTTCGTATGTTTTGCCATAAGGATGATGAAAGACAGCATTCATGACCGGATTTTAATCACCGCTGTTATGAATCACAAAGTAACCACAGCAATGCATCTAGACGAAGGCAAAAAATCTTTGAAAAGTGACATGAATCAAAATGAAAGAGAAGATCTTTATCGGCGCGTCGTTCAACGATATAAAGATAATGTGAAGTATTCAGAACAATCAAATGACACTGTGAGCTATTACTGGCCGATGGTTCTTGCAGTAGACATCTTTGCATTCGTAAGTGCTATTTTCTCCGCTTTGGACGGGGACTACATTGGTGCATTCGTAATAATGATTAATGTCATAAAAGATGCCATATCGATTGGTCTAGGATACTTGAGTGCACAAAAGGTAAAAGCGGAAGTTTAAATGACACCAATTTAGCATGCTTTCTCTGCTATTTATTGCTTCGCTATAAAACTTCTGTATTGGTACGCACTTAGGATAAGAAATTCAAGGATTGGTTTTCATCTGATGACACGATGGAAGTTTTAAAGCTGTCAAGCTCGGAGCACCAGCGCATGATTACTGTCTTTGACATGAAATCGGTGGCATTTGGATCTGGAAAATTTCAAGCCAGTCAGGATTTGGTGGTTGGTGTAAGTGTTAAGACCTTCGACTTATGAACTATGTATATTCATTGTAAGGCCAACGTTGCGACTAAACATGTACTCAAATTTTAACTAATTTTAAATTTTAACTCATTTTAATCATGCATTTCGTGATAACTAGAAATTTTCTTAATATAATACGACAATATTGGCAGTACAACAACGAAACGTCTCTGTTGTAGCATTGTTTAACCCTACCGTTTTTGGTCGTTTGTTTTTTAACTGCAGTTGTTCGGTTCTTCGTCTACGTTTTTCTTTATCGCTGCGGAGTCATTAGCAGACACAGGGCGCAGTCAAGGAGCAGTACAGCAGAACACCCTAAATATCACGGCTCAAGTCAATTAAGAAACAGCATTTGTACATTGAAATAAATGTCGCAATTTTGTGACATTTTTATGCAATATTAAAGAAAGAATAGACCAAAAAGGTCTAATCTAAAATTTTAACGTAAAGTAACTGTTTAATAATCATAATTGTTAATAATTGTACCTTAATTAATCGACAGTATTAGTTGTTCACAACGGTTACACAGGAACACTGTAATAGACGAACATTTTAATGACGCAATAATATAACGAAACGATTACGTATAAACAACAAATATAAAGTCGTTAATCGAAGAAAATGTAATAAAATTTATAGAACCAATTCTTTGAATTGAAATATAATTGACGCCATCTATTTGTCACACCTTTTGGATCATAGATATGTACATAACATTAACGACACAATTAGTTTGTACAGAGTGATTTCACGGAAAGCGGCTAAGTGAATTTAATTATAGAAAGAAAACTTTTCCATTATAGCAATAAATATAAATTATTTACAAAAAATACAAAAAATATTCACAACATTTACCTAGCGTATTCGTTAAGTATCTTACTAAAAGTAATCATTGTCATACAGTAGGATTGGCACAATAAAACAAATCACACATTTAGTTAGTCACGTCAATTTGTTTAGTTTTGATTTTTTCTAACTTTACACGACTTTCTCCTAGATTCAAGTATACAATCAAAGTATAATAAACGTGCGTGAAACACGATTTTGACTTTTAGTGATGTAATTTTTATAACAAGTTGGAGGAACGCATTGAATAAAAATTAACATACATACACAATATATTACGAACCATTATTTGGTGGAATTAATTTTTGATCTAAGTAGATATTTAAAATATTTAGAGTCAAGTTGCGTACTTAATATTTAATAATTATAACATGTTTTTATCATAAGGATCCATATAACATAAAAAGCTTTTTGCATGTGTAGTAGTTCTAAGTAAATCTAATAGAAAAATACCATTATGGCAGTAAATAGTAATTATTTACAACAAAATAAAAATTATTACCTAATTATGTATTAGTAAATAAAAAGTATTACACAATAAAGTGTTAGTTACCATTTAGTTTTGAACATTTTGTAGTTTATTTACTTTGATTGATTTAATTGAAAAATATGAACTGCATACAAAGAGTAAACCGAAGTCAGAACAATTAGAAAATAATTTAAATGCCAGCTCAAAATTTGTACGTAAAGGAATGGTACACATTTAAAAATATCTCGTGGATTTTTCACTATTTTGACGCATATATAATTTGTAACATGAGTAGTTGATATTTTATAATACAATTTAAAGCAGCTACTAACTTTTGTATACACTTGAAGAGAAAATGCATATTTAATTGACTTTTTGTGCATGGGAATGCTTTTAAATTCCTATCTGATTTATAAATTTATCCTTAATCTTAGTTGTCAAAGCTTGGGTTTCGTATTTAGTATAACTCTTGAAAGTTGTTATTGTATTTATATTAATTGTATTATTGTTGTTCAACGATGCATTTTTCTGCATTGTATAATGCGATGAAAGTTATTTGCATTTAATATAATATATTTAATACATTGTGTAAGCTTACTTTTAAATTACATGCCATTTCAAGTTATTTCATTAAAACATATTTAAAAAATTAAGTTACTACTTTTGAGTTGTGAGAGTAAAAAAATAAATTTTACAATGATTCTGCAGGTAGGTTTTTTCATTACCAATCACCGCCAACCCTTTTTAGTTGGATACCATTGTTTCTCTTGTTTAGCTGATACATAATCTACAACTTAATTTGGGTGGTAAGATGTACATTATGACAAACTAAGTAAGATTAATCCTGGCTTGTGTCATCACGATGGAGTAATAGCTAAATTACCATAAAGTTTGCCCGAAACTTGGTAGATTACTTTTCTAGTAAATCCAATTAAACTAAAAAATATGATTTTCATTCGTGATCAAATAGAAATAAAAAGGCTTAATAACAATCATTTACAATTTCAATTGCTCTCCCTTTAAAGTAGTCCTGTTATCAGACGTTTAACAGTCATTAAACCTACCAAATCCTAATCAATATTAGAATTATTCAGCAATATTAATGTCGTCAATAATAATTACTTCTAAGTATGATCAAACTCATTTGCCCATTGTATGATTAATTATCTCGAAAGCATCCATTTCAAGTATTTATGTACGTAATTCATGATTATTACAAAGTTATTGTTATTGTGATCATTTTAGTGATAGCTTTCATCATCATCACTGTTACTACTTTTTCGTCGAACTTTGCATCAAACTAGACTGTCTAAAAATTCGTCTGTGCCTTTTCAGAAGCATTCACTAAATAATTACTGAAGAACTGTTAAAGAAATTTTAAATTCTTAGTTTTCCCGATTTTTAGCCTTATAATCATTTAAACCTAAAGCGGTTGACTGGTGAAACATGAATACTTACAAAATCTTAAATATATTCTTGCCAGTTTTGGTGGCCATCATTTTGTTGGTAATTTTTTGCCGTTAATATCCAAATTTGCCAAAAACTACATTAAATTACAAAACTTGTTCCACATTATAGGCAGGGGAATCGTTGGGTCAAACTACTTCACATACTACACGAAGGACCAAACCGACAACTGACAAATCAAAGAAAGACACTTATGGTAAACGGAAGTAGCCTTTTTTTGGAAGTTACCGGATACGGATCTTGGATTTATGGGCGACGGTTGGAACGGACTTATTGTAATCAATTTAAGAAACGTAATATTTATACTTCAAAGTCCCTCATTGCATAATGTGAATATTATATTTGCCTTATCTTCAAAACGTTAATGGTTTTTCAAAGATAAAATTTTCGATATTTATTGCTTCTATTTTTTTACCATTTAACTCTTCCAGGGACAGCAAATTTGAATAGTTATTAAATAATTTAATCACGATATATCCCACACTCAATCTATTTATTAAACAAAATGTTTAACATTTCTGTAACTTTCCCAAAATGTTTTCACTTTTCAATTTAGTTGGCATTTTTCGGAATGTAGTTTTTCATTACAATTAGCGATTCAGATTGTATTCATTTATCCATGAAAGTGTATCACACTTCTTTTAAATTAAAAGTCCATGGAATTATTAAATAAATTCAATCATTGGTAAAATTGTCATTAAATAAGCGACTGTATTTATTACAACTCATGATTCGATAAACATTTTTCAGCAATTCACCAAAAGATGTATACCACAGACTCTTTAAAACTCTGAACAGCTATTCATTATCATACGCACTAAAAAATAAAAGACTCAAATTCCGCATAAAAACGCTTCTAATAATCTCACTCAAATATACCAAACCAAATGTTACTGGCTCCATTAAAGCATAATTCTTATCTCTTCCATCTCTCTAATTCAGCTTGGTCCCCTAAGGAAGTTTTATTCGCAGCCTGGCTCCCAAGCTCTCTCTCCTTTGTCCTCTCTGTATGGAAGAAACTGTAATTGTCAAATCCATTTTCGCTGCCAACATTTAAACACACGACAAATATGCAAAATATCATAAATAGAGCTAAAACACACAATTTTCATCCTTCCTACAAAGATAAGCCACACGAATTCTACCGCAAAATACATGACCACACGACTTTTTTTCCGACGATGTTTTTCTCCTGAGAACTGTGGTAAAGATGACTTCAAGCATGGAGTGTGAACCGTTTCATTTCATCACTTTCACTTCCATCGCCGTTAAGATAAATGCTGGATGAGAAGTTAATAATGATAAGACGACAAAGTAAAACTGTGAATGTGACAATTATAGACGAGAGCTAAAACTACAATACAATTAATATTATTGATATTAAATTGGAAGAATAAGCATTTATTGAATTTTCACGGATTTATTTCATTCAGCATCAGTCGCAGTAGTCGGCAATACGACACAGAAACAAAACAGTGTAGCAGAGGAGCGCATTGTCGACCACAGACAGATAGAAAAGAAGCGAACCAGGAGCCAAGACCCAGTTCAGTTCCTTGATCTATGAAGCATGTAAGTCTTATTTCTGCTCCCAGTCACATTACAGTCACTTCCCGACTGTGAGCTGCGGCTCTTTGCCATCGTTGAAGTGGAGCGTGTGTTTTGGATCCTTATCAATTCCAAGTATCTCACCGTCAGCCGTCATGTCACCGATGCGAATATCTCTTAGCTGATATTTTTTCAGCAGCAGCCCAAGCTTTCGTGGATATCATAATTGAAATTGCAGCTCAGATCAGATCTCTGCTTTCACCCCACCCTCTTTTTTATATTTTTATCAATAATCTAAGTAATCATGCCTTACTTATTGCACATTGGCTTCATGTGTGGCGCAGACAGGACTTGCTTTGCTGGAACAACCAAGATAAGCATTACATTACATTACATTTACCTTTCAAGTCCCTTTTTCTCTTTTCTCCACGAAAACAACAAAACACATGGAACAATACCCTGCCTTTTACAACAAAGAAAATCGTTTGAAGTTCAACCGACTGAAGAATAAAAGAGACTGGAAAAGGAGACGTTTCTCCTGAGTCACTAAAGCACTATACATACGTCTATATCATGGATTTGATCTTCTGGCGAAAACGCTCGTTTCGAGCATAGTACCACACTGTCGTGAACTAGGCAGGCAGATCTTTGTATTTTCTGTTTCGTTTCTTCCTCTTCCTCCTTTTCTTTTTTCTTTCTTCCATCCTACACAGTTTTAGCTTTCATGGTTGTTTTCATCACCGTCATCATCATCGTAATCGCAATAAATAGCCATGTCAAACTAAAAACGTAACCTTTTCAGATACAAAGATGATGTTTTATTAGCTGGCGAATTTCAATCCTTCCTGGAACTGATAAACACATACATATTCCAATCTATTTCGTACTCGTACACCCAAGTTTTTTAAAAACTCTTCAAAAAAACTTTCTCTTTCTCTTATCCGTCTTATCTTAGATTTTTCTTTGTGTCTAAAGCCAGACTAATGTAAATGCGATGCAAAGTTTAAAAGTATTTTTACTTTTCTTTTTTTCCTTTTAAATCTGTTTGTCAGTCTGAATTCTGTGTGATACGAAGCGATGCGATGTAATGCGATGTTGCAATATTTTCTTCAAAAGAAAGAAACAAAAACGAGAAAAAAAGAAAAGGAGAAAAAATCCATTCGCTGGATCTAGCTATATTTTTTCAATTGTTGTTCCACAAGAAGAGAGAAAAAGAGAGATTATGGATAGGATCAAATATTTAATTGAAAATCCTTTTTGTCTCTTACTCTCCTTGATCTTTTTCTCTTTGATGTGATGATGTGATGTGCACATGCAAAATAAAACTGAACGTGGTATAGTATATCATAAACCTAGTATAGGCTATTCTAATATTCACTCAAAGATATTCATAATACGAGAAATAATAAAATATTATTATGAATGAAGAAAGGCATGGTAAAAAGAAAAAAATAATATGCACACTTCACTTTCCGTATTATATTACTCCAAAATGTACATTAGAAAGAAAGGAAAAAATGCTTAAAGAATGGATGATGTGATGTGAGTGGAGGATATCATCATGATGAGATGGAACTGGGGCGTGCATTTTTATGCTTGCTTTGTTATTTTAAAGAAGAAATAAGAACAAAGGAGAAATCATGTACCTAAATTAAACTCATGGCCACAAATAATGCGGATTAGATTAGTAAACTGGGTGGAAATTGGAAATTGCTTGACTGGTTTAATTTCTCACAATAAGCAATGCAATGCTAATATCTTGAATATGAAATGCTGAAAAATCACTAACAGATTTTAAATGAAATTTTCCTCCCGAAGTCCAACCAAAACAATTCATAATTTGTTTTAATCAGTAAGTGCAGCATAGGACTTTCATAACGAGGTAATCTACTGTAAATAAAATCAGGCTTTTTGGTACAACACACAGAGCGACGTCTGACTCATACAATGACGGTTTTTGTTACATATAGTTTAATTGAGATAAAATGACACATTTAAATGTTATTAATCGTTTCAGATTCAATCCATTTTCCAAATCTAGGATATGTTAGCAGGCTACCTATACTTTCAATTAATTATTTATCAATAACCACAGCCTGCAGCCTGCATCTACATATTACGTAAGTATGTAAAAACAATTTTCTTGTTCTGTTACGTTGCTTTTCCACTCGAAGAAAAATGTTATCATTAGTATAACATTCAAAATTAACTTTATCTATTTCTAACTTATACTTAAATGCCTGTAAGTCGTAGTTTTTTCGAAAATGTTTACCTCTCATTTCTTCTTATGATGATAGGTAAATGCATAAGGGCAGAGGGCGAGGCGAGGGCGAGGTTTTGTTGTGTTTCACGAAACATTATGCACAGAGTACGCCCATCCGGACAGCTGGCTTTTATTCCGTGTTGGAATAAATGTTTTATCCCGCCAATTTTTGGTGGAATTAATGGAAGAAATGGACGAAATGGATATTGGGGCAATTT
>VYYJ01004784.1:0-12517 GCA_021029165.1 Cyphoderus albinus
AAGTATTGTTAAATCATTTCTGCTACTCTTGTGCTCCGATCCACTTCTAGCCACTAACTATTAACTATCACTAGTCCACTTTCCACTCCTTTTTCGATAAGCTAACAGAATAACCGAACTCTCTCCCACACTTTCTCTTCGTAACGTAGAGCACTCGCATCCTCACGCCGAGAACGTTATACCTAGTTTATATTTTATTGTCATGTTAAAGGTCAAATTCACTAAAAACTAGTACAATTTACATACCTATGCGAACTTAATCGCTCGTTAACGTCGGAAATCCACTTAGGTATTTTTCTGACCTCTTTCTCTGAATTTTACTACAACATCCATAAATAATCTTACTTTCACTAGATACTTATTTACTTTCACCCGTCAAGTCATAGACAGAAATTTTGTTTTTCAACTAGTTTTTAAAGCGTAGGAGAAAGTACATGGAACGAAAACCAATTATATTGCTTGCTTTCTCCAGTTTTCATTTCGTGGAGAGTACGAGTAGAAACCCAATCAGTCACTTTCTGACTTTTTTTTTGCTTGAGCTATTTTTTTGTACCATTGAGTGTTTCATTACCAAACGAACCCTTATGAAGAAAGCAGGAGGAGGAAAGCATCCTCATTTCTTCATTATTAGCCATCCGTGTACATTCAGCAGAATAACCTACAATACTTAGAATTGATGAAGATGAAAAGTCTTTGAAAATGCCAAATACCGTGCAGTTGGTATTTTTCTCAAAGGAAATTTCTTTATTTCATTTTCCTGAAATTCATTTACATTGTATTATGTTGCATGAAGTCATGCCGCTGTTTGTGAAGAAAGTGCGCAGCAAATGTTTCACAGTGTGACCTTGAGTAGTTGAAAATTCCAAGAAAATGATTTCTAACTTTTGCTCACCCTCACACGTTTTTCACGTGAAGTGAGCGTGAAAAAGACGCTTTCAATTTATGCCAATCACAGGATTGCATATGATTAGCAAGGGGAATGATGAATATTATTACACGTTTGCTTGCAGGTTCTGCTATTACGAAGTACTATATAATACATGTATACATATATTAAAGTGAAAATTCTTAAGCAGAAAAACAGGCTTAAGTTGTTTAGTAGTTAGGGATTCTCGCGAAGGCCATATTGTCACCACCCAAGCAGTCTTTGTTCTCTTTGACCCTGACCGGGTCTTTGGGTTTTTGTTTCCTGTATTTTCCCACGTCAGCTTAATTTTTACGTGAGTATGAAACGAAATGAAATAAAAAGGATTATAAACAAAGCATACCCTTTTTCCATGAGAAGCCATAAGTACATGAAATTAAAAAGGCACGAATAAAATATGAATGAAAGTGACCTAAAAACGAAAACGATTTTCTTTTTATTACAAAACAATTTTGACGTAAAATTTGCTCACATACGCCGAATCCACTGTAATATTTTATTATAACATCAAAAGTAGTTCATGAATGAGTAGAGGATAAAAACTGGGGAAGTAAACAGAAAAAGAAAACAAGGGGGATAAAGCGGGTAAACAAGCGACACGTACCAGACGTTCCGGTTTCTCTCATTGAAAAGAAGAAAAAGAAGAAAGGATGTAATAAAAGTACGAAAAGGATATCGTGTCACACTCATTTTGAAGTGACTCTTCGCGGAATTATAGAACATGCCATTTTTTAGTTTTGGCTTTTCTTTTTTTGTATATGTTATGTACGTATGAATTGACGCGAATTGTGAATGAATCCGGTTTCTTTTTCATTTCACTTACAAACTAAGTCTGTGCCTACTTTTTTCTTTGTAAATATTTTTTCTCCAAAAAAAACGGGAAGTTTGTTCTTGGAAGTTGCTGCTTATTCGGAATATATTTATCGTGGGGTACGTAACTAATGTATTCTTGTGAGTGAGCAAAAATGTAAAAAGTAAGAAATAAATATAAAAATGCGAACAAGTGCACACACACGCTTTAGTTACTTATGTTTGTGACGTGCACTATGCATACGAAATTTCAAAAGCTGTAAATCAACTCACTCACTACAAACATGCAAGAAGACGCAGAAGAAGACGAAGTGGAATATAAAAAACATCTTAAATTTTTCTTACTTCTTGCTTGTTTCATGTTGCTTTCTCTGAACGAACGAAACGCAAAGTCCCACTTGTGCAGTAAGAAAAAAGGGAATGCAGGAACGAGAGAAAGCTGAAGAAAAAAGTGATGAGAGGAGAGCACGAGAACAGAAAGTAAAGTTTAAGCAGATGTATAAAATAAGTTGAGGATAGAATTATGCAATATTTTATAAAGAGGAAAGCAAGAGCACGAGGGAAACGGAACGAGCATTGCATTAGTTAAAGTAAAATATAGGTTTACTACTACGGTACACATTATGCATGCACTCCTACCATTTCTTTCAGCTTACGGCTTGAGCTTGAGC
Organism: Cyphoderus albinus; assembly: GCA_021029165.1. Taxonomy (NCBI): domain Eukaryota; kingdom Metazoa; phylum Arthropoda; class Collembola; order Entomobryomorpha; family Paronellidae; genus Cyphoderus; species Cyphoderus albinus. The sequence continues at coordinate 2,407 of VYYJ01004784.1, forward strand.
CTGAACACACAGAGAACAAAAAACCAAACAAAAGTGCCTACCTCCACTCATATCAAAAGAGATTGTAAAGATTAAGAGTTGTGTATACACATTATGGAATGTTTGTGTACAAAAAGGATAAGAAAGACGAATGAGAAAACGCACACAGCTTGAAGGAGTGGAGTTTTCGAGGAGTTTAGTGTGCCACATAATTACATGCAACAATCGAGGAGGAGAGGAGAGGAAAGCATGACATGAATTGTGGTTTCTCTTCTTTCTCTTTTTCCTTTCTCCAACTACCAAGAAAGATTCTAGAGCACACACACGCGCCTCTTCCAATGTTATGTTGTGTTTGGCTTGTACAGCCACATATTTCTTTTGTGCGGCAGTTTCTTTGTCTCGCAGGGGATTCCACAAAACTGGCGTATAATCTTCAATAGCCTGCTTCATTTCTTCTTCTGGCTTTCTCCCTCTCTTGTCTCTGCTTCTTTGCACAAACAGAAGTAGGTTGAGCATCTACGTATGCATTTATTTTAGTACATAATAATAATAATATAATAGACAGCAAACATTTTGTATTTTTTACTTTCCTTCGTCCATGATGAAGATGAGAAGATTAACAAAGAAAGGACAAAGAAAGACACAGGGATACATTTCTTTACTTTTACCTTTGACGTCTTTCAACTCACTCAACCTCTTTTACCAAAGTGCCCACACGAATTCAACACAAGTGAGTGGCATAGTTCATGGCTCACTTTCCTTTCTCCTACTTTTTTCTCAAATAATTAGGGATTTTGCTTTTTCCTTTTTGAAAAAGGAAAAGGCAGTAAAAAGGAAATACGTCAGAATACACAAATAATATCTCTTTATTTCCAAAAGAGGGTCTCTTTCTTTCTCAAGTGACCACAACGTTATACTTTGGAACACGTACATAATAACCTTTTCTCTGCCCACTTCAACCCCATTTTTCCTTACTTTCACTATAATAATAGCGACACGGCAATTTTCTTTTTGTACTTTTTTCGCTACATGCACAAACATTCGTTACTGACTCCACACCAGCAATTATTTTTTTGCGAGAAGAATAATAATTATGATTATATAGTTCATGACGGTGGTGGCAATGGTCACGCCAGATGAAAAAAACGTCGATGCCTAAATGTAGGTTTTTAAATGTTCGCAGCTGCATGTTTTTTAAAGAACAGCATAAATAAAAAACTCGTATGAAACGATTTTCTTGTTTTATGGTCTATATTGTTGCAAGGACAAACAAAAATGTTGTGGAATAAAGCGAAAGGAAAAAGAAAGATTTATTCAGGTAATATACTTTCCGGACGGTTTAAGTTACAGTTAATTTGGTACAAGGAATTTAAGCAAACAGCAATAAAATAAAATAAAAGTTTCCTTATCAGCTTTTTAAATAGGTTGAGGAATGAATAAAGATTAGATCAAATCTTCACATCTCAAGCGCAATAACTACATATTTACAAGCAATTGGGTAAATAAAATTAAAAAAGAATGTTTCTTTCCATTTAGAGATAAAAAACTGGTGGCTTTTTATGATGGTCAGCTGGTTCTAGAAATTTCTTGCGAATTTTTTGTTTGCCATTCCTTACACTTAATTTAAAACTGACAAGAAATTGGTTTTTGTTGACAACTTTGGAAAGCTATTATGGTACACTTTAACTCAGTAATACGCCGCGTTTATGGTAATCAAAGTTTGATTAAATTGTTTGGTGTATTTACCACTACCAAAATAACTGATCCAATAACAGTGATTAGACTTCAATGAACTCAATAAACTTCATTAAAATTCAATTTTCACATTCGTTCTTCTCAAATGAATTGACATTTTGCATTTCAAGGGCAAACCAAAATTTGGTGAGCATTATTGAGGCATTTATAATTGGCAATTGTCATATCTAAAATAATTAAGCTTGGCACGTCAATGGTTTCGTCTTTTCCAGTGTGTAAAGGTAAACATGTCTAGCATCCAAACCCCACCCTGTCTTCATTCTGCGTAATAATAATGATAATACCATTATTACGTGAATTTATCCATTCCATGACTCTGTTGTGGACGACATTGTTGAAAACCAAAATTTCCTTTCGTGTCCCTCTCAACTTAAAGGCAGCGTGCAGTTATATATGTAAACATATTCATGTTCAACAGAATATTGGTGTCCTTGTCCTTGAGTGAACACGCGTCCTTTAATGCATACAATAGTAGTAGTAATAACAGTGACTGGAGATTTTTATTCCCACGACTTTTTTGCCAAAAAATGCATTATAAAAGTTGTATAATTTCTGCTGTCTCTGCTTTTTGCGCAAAATGGCCGACAAAAATGAAAAAATCAAAGCCCTTCCAAAAAGAAGTTTTCAAACTGTGGTTGGAATATTTAAGAAATGGACCAGACGTCTAACGACAAAACGTCTCGTCGTACCTTCGTTTCATCATCATGAACCAGTATAGTATTTCTATATACCTTGATCATAAACTAGGTATTTTTAATTCAAAAAATTATTTTGTGCGACTGGAAACGGCCAGACGAAAATAAGTAAATGTAAGTAAACTACTGCACTCAGACTTGGGCCATTCCTATTAAATAAATGTAGACTGTGGGAAAATGAAGGTGAGTTTCTTAATTTTCTCTGTAATTCCTTTGGTAATCGTGAAACGAAAATTACCTTGTGGAAAATGGCTGTCTTCTGCCTCGAGAAAACTTTCACGAACTCGCTCTTTCGCCTGAAGAAACTCAAACGAGATTAAATTGGTAGAGCTTTTTATATTTCTTCCGAGCGCCATTTTTATTTCTCGTCTGACCGAACAATTTCCCTAAGTAAGTAATAACTAAGAAAAAATAAAAGAGCAATGCATATATTGCTTTTGCTCGCTTCGCCGTCTTGTGCTAATAATAAAGCATTTGATCCCAGAGTAATGGATTTCATTCGAAAGTAAGAGAATCAACCTAAAATGGTATAAGGTACCGGCTGAAAACGCGTTGTGATCGTATTCTGCATCCTTATATCGCAGAAGTAAGTAGGAGCAAAGAACCAAAGAATGTCGTCCAAGTAGCAGCCAGGGAGGTTGAAAATTCGTTCCTAAATGAGAAAACAAAAGTTTCTCGGGGAGCGTGAATGCGTACGCGTGAGTTAAGTGTAAGCGTATGTAATGTAGAATAATATTATAATATCATCTAATATTAAATTGTGAGTGTGCCGTATTATTGCTTCCTCCTCTACTTACTACTTACTAGATAGATAGCAAGAAACAAACAAAGTTACGGTCGTGGCTATGACGGTGACGGCGACGCTACTTTATTTTAGTTATCAAGTTACTCGCCACTCCATCGCTCTATTGTGGTTAAACACGCCTTTGCTAGTGCTCATTTCATGAAGAAGAGATGTCGTGTAGCAGGGAAAAAGAGAAAGTTCCACCGTTACCCTACTTCCATCTTTATTTTTTCCCTTTGCTAATACACATATGTATCATATAGGGAAAAGCTCTCCGGAGAATTTTTTACGTTTACTGAATGCGTGCATATCCTACCTACTTAATTCAGGCTACCGGAGTGACTAAAAGTAGTGAGCCTTCTCTTCCCTTTCTCCGTCTAGCAACACCATCGCCATCGTGGAGTAAAGTGGCTGTTTGTAAACAACATAAAAAATACAAACACGAATTTTTATTCGATCAAGCGAAGCAACGAGAACGAGACGGGAAAAGACCAACTTGTCATTTATCGCCAGCTTGGGCCTTTGCTCTGCTCTGCTGAATTTTGAATACCCAAAAAATATGCCTTACATTGTACATAGCAGTAAATACAATTTTGGTAACAAGCTCGCCTTTCACTTCCATATATCACATTACTCGCCCATTAGATTATATTATGTATGCCGTTCAATGTATATATTAATAATAATATCATTATACCTTTGCCTTCCGTCATTCCCATACACTGCTCCAACTTACATCAACCCAGTGAAAACAATGCTTCTGCAGCGTACCTATGAAACTGGAGTTTGCAAATGAACAGCATGCGATAAGAATTTCACAAGAACGCCGACCATCTCAACTAAAAATTTTGGCACGACTCACTGGAATTATTTTATTTTATTATATGTATGACTTGCAGTAGAATGTGGGACTGTGGCGATGTGAAAGTCCAGGTTGACCGATGGAGTGACTTGGACCAGAAATTATTGTTTACTTTGTTTTTTTCTTTCTTTGCAAGTAAAAAAGTAAACTGAAATAAAATCTAGTAGTGCTTCATAATATGAAAAGTAATGTATGAATGTGTCTTTGCTACAATTTCGCAACAATAAAATTAAAACGTTTTATAACCATAATGTTAATGCATGCAAACAGAGAAATGTCGTAATGGTGTAAATTTTATGTACTTATGTGGCCTATTGTAGCTGAAAATGGTTAGTTACCGAATAATATACTTATTCATGGGGAACATAAGAGAGTGAGAGGGTTAGTAAGAAGAGAAATGTCGTAATGGTGTAAATTTTATGTACTTATGTGGCCTATTGTAGCTGAAAATGGTTAGTTACCGAATAATATACTTATTCATGGGGAACATAAGAGAGTGTGAGGGTTAGGTGTAAGGGAGCGAGTTCAATAAACGACCGCTCCAGTTTTTTCAGTTTAGCTTGCCTGGGGTAGATACATACCAATGTACGCTTTTGTAATCGGATCCGCAGCAAGGAAGCGAGCAATGAGAATGAAACAACATGAAACATGATGAAATAAAACGAGTGTGAATTGTTAACTTGCCCATGTACAAAGGTAAGTTTAGCTTAAAGCAATAAATATTACGGGGAACGAGTAAAAATACACACAAGTGAATAAATAAAAAAATATCCTGTTGCCTTTTTTCACTTCCCTCCATAAAATTTTTTAACTTTCACTTTTTACTGCCTACCTTCCTAGACTGGGTAATGCTCGGATAAGAAAACCGGAAGGAAGGTTTTTCTACCTACTTTGAAATAATAATAATGAACGAATGCGTGTTTTAACATGGGGATTTATTTATATATTTAATATTTTATGTAAGTATAATGGAGAGAATCTACGTCCTGTTGGCAGGTATTAGTACCTATATGTAACACTGCCGACTTCGCAAAAACATTTTCCGTAATGTCAGATGGGAGGTACACAATTTTCCCCACTCAGTCATCTCCCATATCGCAATATGACTTCACCTTACGCACACATACCTTTTTGATGTTTTAGCGTCGGCAACAATGCGTACAAGAAAAAGTGAGAGAGAACAGAGATAATAACACGGTTCCGTTACCTACATAATATTTATTTAGTCTGAAAGGAAAGAAAGGGAAGAAACACGATTCATGCTACTTATTGACTGGGTTATGTTTTCTACCTTCGTTGATTCTAACACTGATGGATGACTCGCCATTTTATTTTCGACGAACAGGTAGCAGGAGAAAGGAGCTAAGTAAAAATAAGCTGAAGCAGATGGGCGTTGGGAGGAAAAAGAAAAATCGGCGTCTGACGCCACATTACTTACGCTATGTACATGGTTGCATGCGTTACAAGACTCCGTCATCCTTGTCACGACACGGCATTAGATGACATGACACATCAAAAATATAGAGGAAGCAACAAGAGAGTTAACTAGAGGTCGGTAAACCATACATAGTTTTCTTATCATGCGATATACTGCTGATTTTATTAGGTGATGATGATGATAATGGGGAGTTATGAAAAATGATAAATGGGAGGTAATGACGTTGTCGTAAGTTGTCACAACTAAGCGGGCCCGGTGGATTTGCAAACCGACTTTTTCTTTTGTGAGATGGTTCGCTCAGAGAAAGTAAAGCTTTATTTATTCCTATTTGCTTGTGCGCTCAAATAAAAAATTTATTCTTTTCCCAAAATTCCATTTTTTAGTTTATCCACTATACGAGATTTTGTTGGTTCTAAAGTCGGTTAGTGCGTCACAGTGGTAAGCCATGGGAAAAATTGAATTGAATGCTGTCCCGTTGTGTGGTGAAAGTAAATCTTGATTAACGCGAATGTATAAATGTGACAAGGTTGTCGCTCGGTGTAAAAAATGGCATCACGCATCATTGTCATTTTTATTGTGATTATTATCCTTCTTCGAGGCCACATTTGGTGACTTAATGAAAATGTAAGAAATAAAAAAATGATTGACAAATAAAATGAATTTTTCTAAAAACTGTTTAAAACGAGAGATTGGAGTGATTGGACCGTACATATTTACACTATATGATAATTATAATACACACAAATATGCTTACGTCATTAAGCGAATGGGGTTACGTGATTTAATAACTATTATTCAGCTGAAAAAGTTTTAATCGATGATAATTCAAAATATTTTTACTGTTCTCTAGAATTTCCTAAGGTATTTAGAATTAATGTGTGTTGATATATGTATGTATATCCTATATTTACCCTACTACATTATTTTGTTTCGTACATATTTAAAGATTCTAACACAAATTTTGTGAAACTTTATTTTAGATAAACATAACCAGGCATGTGGGTTCTTTAGTTGTTTTTATCACCTGCGAGTATGGACTTCATGACAAATTCAAGGAAATTTAAGTTATGAAACTGCTGAAACATGCCACATTTTTCCTTTTTTGATTGACCCAAAGATAGTTTTGTTGTGCAATATTATATTGAAATATTCAATATCGTATACATAAGACCACTTTTCCAATTAAAACGAAAACGAATGGTGCCGTTTTAAAAACCACGTCACGTCAATCTATGGCGATAGATTTGTTTGTTTATATATTTGCCAATATTTGCCCTCTGTCTGACCCATTCAAAACACACAAAACACTTTTTTCTCCATTTTAAGTAAATGAAGAAGATTCTGGCAAGAGCTACTGCTCCTCTAAACCTATACACATGCAACCGGCAAAAGCTAATGCAATGCAGCAGCACATAGCTTTGTCAGGTTGTACTATATATCCAACATAACGTCACCAGATGACATTTGACTTGTGACCTCTGAATTTTTTTACCAAATTATATCCAATTTGCCTCAAAGTTTGTATAATGGACTATTCGGAGTCGATAATTAATGTATGAAAATATCTGTGCACTTACAGTTACACAATTTTACAATGCCATAACTAAAGCTTTGAACATTGGGACCAATCGAATCACACACTAATTAAATAATTCACCGAGTGGTTTCGTGAAACCTGTACATATTTAAACATTCAAAGTACACATACTTTTACATCTCAAATATATTTTGTCTTCCAAAAAAGCTTCTATTATTAGAATTGTGAAAGTTTAGCTTTGACGTAAGTAAATTCAGATATTCAAGCCAAATCCTCATTGAACTGCTCATGTATAATTCAAAATATTGATTAGAAACAAAGAAGAAAGAATTGAAATTCCAAGATTTGTCGAGGTTTGACATTATAATGGAGACTCAAGATAAGTGGTGATGAATGAACTAAATTTATACGTTAACCTTTCCCAATGTGTTTAATTTTAAACTTTAAACTTTAATCTTCATTACCTGTACCGAATATTAATTACAAAAGACAGTTAGCCAAGTGAATGTGAGAGGTAAAAGAACTAACTAAGAGAAAGTTTAAGAACAAATTGAAACACTCAACCGGACATTCCAAGGGAAAAAGCTGTGTAATCTTGATATAAAAGTACAGGAATAATTGGAACTATGCAGGTCATTCAGTCAAAGCAAATACGTAGTTGTGCCAATTTTGTGAAAGAAGGCCACTTGATTAAAGAAAACTAATCAAATTACAATGAACTAAAAACAAAATAAAAAAATGAACTAAATACAATTAAGATTTTTTTTAAATTTACAACACCCACATCGCACATTTGCGAAATTCTACTGATAAAGTCAAATTTCGTGGCGTTATTTCCTTTCCGCGAACGTCAAGCAAAGTACAAAAGTGATGCGTTTTACAATTCATGTGTAATGCTTCTATATCTCTTATTCTGTAAACGTGATCTTTCTAGTTTAGGACAAGTTTAGCAAATGCTTAGTGTCCACAGTAATTGAACAACTATTTGCAAACTTTTGACCTCATGAAGGCTGTGAAATTTTGAGGTTATTATTATTATACTTCTTTATTGCAAATCAAACATGATTAACTGGACAATGATAAAACAATAAACAAATCAAAAGAGGATGTACAGTTTACGAAAATTTTAAGAAGTTCACAAATGTCACAATTTGGTCAATAAATTTTTACATAAAAAAATACTAATTATATCTGATATCCACTATCAAAAATTCGTGTTGTCGCCCATATCACGCATGTTATAGTTGTATCTTAGAATCATGTTCTCACTTATCAGTTATCGATTTGCTAATTGGGCGCTTTGATAAATAAGTGAATTTTCGACGACATTGAAGAAAAGATGATTATTATTTACTCTTGCTGTCGAACTTTCGAATTAAACTTTTTCATCGGGACAACAAACGAAAATTTGGTAGTAAAATTAATAAATAGTCACAAGGAAAAGAAGGTAATCGAAACTGGAAAAACTCCGACTTGTATTTAGTTTATTATTGAGATATTGAAAAATTAATTACAATTTAAAAACATGCCCTTGTCTTTTTGTAAGCATTAATTAAATATTGGTGAATTTGGATTCAAACACGGATACAATATTTACTAAATGTATAGCAAAACAAGGTATGGAATGTTAGGATTTCGAGTAGGAACGAACGTCAACTCAAAGGTCGTAATAATTTTTATCCAATTTATTCCACAGTAAATGTGAACAAAACACAAGCGTCTAAACCTTTCAAGTTAGTAAAATTGCTTACAACTCTTAAACAAGGTGTTTGCAAGTTTAAAAAGAACTGAAGCAAAAATTATGGCAATATAAAACAAAAATGTAGAAGTGGACGTGTGGAAGCCAACTGGGGAAAATTGAGAGTGTCAATACGACGTGGTATATTTTCTTTGTATATGATAAAGCTGATAATCCAAAATCATATAGTTAAATTTTTATTGAATGATTCATCATCCATTTTAGAAATAATTTTTTCCACGATTTTCTGTCTAGCCATTACATGTGTTATTTCATGGATAACATAACCCCTACAATTTACTTGTTTGTATGCTTGTCCGCCTTTTCGGTAATAGTATTTAATGGTTGACCGATCTATTTAATATTCTGAAGCGCCATTATCGATATGGAATTCTTTACAACAAATTGCAGGGGTGCACCAGACAATGCACCACTGGCATTTCCAATTCAAATGACAAATGACGATAACCAAAATACTTTCTTACAAATTTATGTCCTAGTATTTATTGACGCTGAAACCAAAAATGACAATTAGACTGGCAAAGTAAAAGGCCAGCCAAAACAACCTTAGCAATTTGCCGTTTCTACTGGTTTAGGCAAATTTAATGGGTGGCGTCTGTAAAAAAAGCCTAATAGTAAAATACATATAAAAAGCCAACTGGCTTCTGACTGCCAGATTCATTTTTAAAATGACATGTCTTTCCCATCTTCCATGTTTTTGCCTTTTTATTCAAGTGCGTTGCCACAAAACGAATTTTTATGGCGTGAAACAAAGAGGAAACAAAAATAGAACTGAGAAATTGTGAATGCATCGTGTAAAATTATTGAAACCCCTCTCAAAAGACAAAGAAGTACCTAAGTTCAGCTAACGCTGTTTTGTTGTGAATAAGGACCTGTCTCCGCGGCCGTTGTCTTGTGTTTTTGTATTATTAATAAATACTGCACACGGCTGAGTGAATGTGAATGAAATTGTGTTTTTGCTTAGTAAATCGTTGAGAGAAATGCCACTCTGGGACAAAAGCTTGCCAAATAGAAATATACTTATGGATTTCTATAGGTTTTAGAGATACACTCATACAACACAGTTAAACGGAACAGGAAGTTTAAAGGAACATCGGAGTTGGAAGACGGAGTTCAAGGAGAAAACGGTAGCAAGCAAACAAAATAATATTGTCTAAAACAAAGGAAAAGAAGCGAGCGGAACAGCGTAGCACAAAAATATAATATTGAGAGAAACGTTTTTTAAATACTCGAGACCGAGCTGAGCTGAGCAGAGGCTTTTCCTTCCTCCTTCTCCAGAATCCTTCAATTTTCCAACCCGTT
>VYYJ01004785.1:0-12517 GCA_021029165.1 Cyphoderus albinus
TATGATATGATTCTATAAGGCTTGTTCATCCTCGACTTTTTCACATCACACAACATCGAAAGAGGAGAAGATCATCCCATCATCGTTTCAGTTTCATTGCATTGTGCTATGTGAAGTGATGTGATGATGAACATTGTTAGAATATGTAGCAATTCCTCCATTGCTCTGTTAACATCTTCACTTTATTGGTTTCTTTCGTTTAGTAGTTGTAAAAATGTACATGAGTTGAGTCGTGGTTTTGCTTGTTTACTTCGCGAAGCGCCTAGTAAGGTCATCGTTGATTCTTTTTGGTAAAAATCATCCATATTCCAAAGCAAGTGGACAAACAAGCATCAGTTTTAGAATGCAGCCACTCCACTCGTACACGTTGCTTTGAGAAGGACCAATAAAACAGAAATAATCACTTTTTTTCTTCAATAAGTGTAAAAAAGTCGGCTCTTCTAAACAACAAGGATATTCATCATTATCGCTGCTCAATTAACAATTATTATCTAGGTTCTTCTTTTGTAATTAATCACTTCGCATATTTTGTACAAAATACCTCGATGAACGGATTCACATTACATTCGCATTAACAAGCGAAGAATTTTTCTTATTGCGCAATAATTATCGATTGAGATTGGATTCTGTGGTAAATTGTGAATTATTGCCTTTACTATTCTGCAAGTGCAGGGCAGAAGTGCGATTTAATATTCTAAGAGTGTGAGCAAAAGATTGCAGTTCGCAGAAAACACGAGACAATTAAATCATTCACCTGTTGCATTGATTATTGCGAGTGGCAGGTTGTGTCTGTGGCGTGGAGGACTTTTATTCGCCTTCTTAACAGAGTGCAGGTGTAAGAAAAGTATCATGCTGTTTGTTTGATTACAAAAGTGTGTTCATCAAAGCCAAGCTTTGTGGACGTCCAAGCCTCATTTGTAAGAGACGAGACGACCTGCAATTTTCTGAAGCGGGCAATAATCATTTCATTTTCTCTCACACAAAATTCGTCACATCGAGATCTAGCGTCTTTTTTGACGTGACACACAAAAAACTTTGTATACGATACAAAATATTCCAACTGTGCACGAAATTACTTGAGTATGGATCCAATTAAGTGTTTAAATTGCAATTACGCAGTAGCACGAACTATAACAAGCAACTAAGAATGCGCGTAATTTTAATGTACCATTGTATTGTATCAACTTACGACGCTTGTCATGGTCGTTTTTAAGCAGAGCGGAGCAAAGCACACGGTCCCATTTTTCATTTAAAACCGGATGTTATTAAAAAACTCGAGAATCATTCAAGATACAAAACGATAATGCACTAAAATTCTGCTCGGGTTTCACTTCATTACACTTTGTATACAACCAATCATGTCCCGGAATTAATTAAGTTTGCATAACTCAAGCTCTACTATAAAAGAAGAAAAAAGAGTTACGGCTGTGATTCCTCGTCTGATCCTGTGTGATTATTTCTCACTGATAACCATCGCCATTTCTTTATAAATCATGGAACGCCATTGGATAACGAAATCACCGAGAAGAAAAGCAATTATAAACAATTCACTTGATTACATTGACAATACTCTTCCTTCTCATGCCAATCCTTCAGCGTCTACATTATTGGCACCTTGTGCTTGCCTCTTCGTTATTTCATCATCCTCGTCATCATCTTCATCAATAAAAGGCGGAACTCATATCAGATTGCGATTGCACTCCTTTTTACCCACCTGAGCCTCGTCAAGTCGATGCCGTCTTCAATAATTCAATTCAATCACCATTCAAACCGTTCCTCGTTCGCTGCTGCTGGCACATCATTGCATTGAATTGGCAGAAGAGCAAAAAATTGTAACCTTCCGCGAATTAATCTTGAAATGAAGCAACCTTTTCTAAACGAAACAAAACGCTCCTGTCTGAAAGTTTTCAAGCTTCACTGAACTGAACGTTGTATGTACCTAGAAACAAAACGTTGCATTGCAGTAGCAACAGCCACGGCCGCAACATCAACGAACGGTGATGTGGGATGATCTTGTATTAAGTTTGAAGTTGCATCTTATCATAAAACAATGTTTTATTACATCAAGTGTGTTTAAATGCAAATAAAAATATTACAGAAAAGGGTGGATGTGGATGTGGTCGCTGAATGAAGAGCAGAGGCTCGACGGATTACATCATATTATATAAACATTTTGCATTATGTAAAAAGGTGTTGTGTGTGCAGTGCAAGCAAGTTTCAAACTTTAACTGAGCAGGTGAGAGCTTTTCTATTCTCTCCTGTCCTCAAAGGCCAATTTTTTGCAGCCTTTTAAACTTTTGGTTAGTTTGGTACATTTTACAATTTTATGATCAGAACGTTCCTTCCTTCGTACAATGTTACGACGATGACTATTGTTGCTACCGTTGTCATAAACCATTCGGCGGTGGCAGCAGTCAACTTACCGCTGATGTGTCTGTGTTGTGTCTCTGATCTGAATTCTGAATATTATGACTATAAAACTCTGTTTTTCTCCTCCTACAAACAACAAGGAGCGGAATAGTAGATACTTTTTATTATCGTCATCATCATCAGTATTTTAAAGTATTAAACATCCGTTCTTTATTACTCACTCACTCACTCATCTCCATAAAAAGTCATTTTTGCACTAATTTTGTTTACGTGAAAAAAGTTTGTGAGTGGAGCGTGCATTTTTGTAAGATCTCGTGTCTTTGTTTTGTTTTATGTAACGATAATAATAACAACAAGAATATTATTACTGTTTGCCACTCGGCCCTCTCAGCTCCACACTTTTTGAGTTGTCGAAGTGTGTAAAGTGAAAAAAGAAAGACGGAAGTTGATTCTTCTTGGTTTAATAAATTAAAAGAAATGATGTCTTCTTCCCATTTATTATTGCCGCAGCAATATCAACATGAAAAAGAAACATTTTTCTGAGCTTGAGCCGAATGAAAAAATTACTGTTTACTTACACTTCGTCATATTTGGCACTTGCTGCGGTTACTCATCAAATCGAAGTCATCAGCAGAACAAGAGTTGTGTGCGGACTCGGCTTTCCCATCGCTTAATAATACAGCAAGGAATAAAGGGATGTTAAAGTTGATGATGAAAAAGGCAAGGAGGGAGACTTTTTGTTCTGCTCTGACTATTTTTTTCTGCGACTGCGAGTTCGCAAAGTAAAAAGTGGCAATAATCTATTATAATTCTTCTAATGATAATGGCAAAATGATGATGGGTCTGATTCTCATCTGAACTGCGACTACTTTGAAGTGGTTAAGGAAGAGCAAGAAAGAAAAGAAAAATGTTTTTTGTTGGGTTGGATGAAGTGCCAGAAAATGTGTTGGATATTTTTTATGAATCAATTGGCTCTTCGAATAAGAACGATTGAAATAAAAACGGCGATTGTTTTTTAAACGGCTTTACAAATTCCCTGCCGCCGCTAATCTTCTTAACTTCTTCTTCGCCGTCATCTTCAGTTAGATTTGATAAGCCTTTAAGTGGAGTGAGCAAAGTGCGAAAGAAGTTAGAATATAAAGAAAACAAATTACAAAATGAGTTTCGAAGTGTCAGAGAAGAGCATGTGAGAATGTAGTTATCTTAATAATGCCCCAGTGCAACATCCCAACACGGCAATAATGCAGAAAGTTGCAGAAATAAAGACACTTGCAATGTCCATTCAGCATTTATACGTATCCATCGACTTTTTAAAGCTTTTTAAAGTTTTGCCTTATTTTACTGCCTTGCCGGTGTTGCATGATGAGAAAATCACTGTTGATTCTGCCTGTCTCACACTGAACTGAATTGAAATCAAAAACTGGATTCATCAGTGGGCGTTATTATTTTGTACTCATGTGTAAAGTACGTAATGTGTACAGAGGGCACACAGTATGAAGTAAAGTGAACACCAGAACTAAATCACTGCTACATGTGCAAAGCAAACTTTTTATAGATGAATTATTGTTACCCAAGTCAATTATGCTCACATTGTTGAATTGTTGCGTTGCATTACATTAGACTGAGTGGAGTAACATTTTACGTGTATTATGATAATGATTGAGTGAACTAAAAAACTTGGGATTACAGTTTTTCACTGCATTCCATCCAAACTGAAAAAATAGATCAGATTGTGATGTGAACTTTTTTTGTTGAGCTGTTTTGTTGCAAGAGTTTGATGGTACAAAAAATCAGTTAAATGTTAATATCGCCTGCTCTGCGTTTTAATTTTTCACCAGTTAAAGTTTGAAGTGAGTGACTCTATTATGACTACATTATGACTGTGAATCATGCAATACTATTAACTATTTTTGAAGTCTGGTGCTGGTGCTGATGTGCTCCCGTGATAGAAAAAAGTAGCTGTAATCAGATCAAAGAACAAGAGTGTTTGTTTTGTTGGTCTGATTTTACCACTGTTGCATATTTAAAGTGGTGCACTTAACCTAACGGATGCTACATTTAAAACTATTATGAAATACATAATTGGACGAAACGGGGAAAAGAAGTTTTTGTGAAGAAAATTCGCTCTTTTAAAAATCACTTTACAAAAGTTTTTTTTTCTTAAAAAACGAAGTGGCCAACGACGATACATTTACATAAAGTTTACGTAGGTTAATCATCATTTCCGTAGTCTGGCTCTGATATGAGTTGGTGGTGAGACTTGATTTGATTTGAAAGGAAAGGAAGTAGGATTATCTTTTTCTCGTAGCTTGCCTGACGAGAATTGGACGACAATGAAGATAGTTAAATAGATACATCATCTTATATACATTTAAGGTGCAATTAATGTTGTATTATTACAAAGTGAAATGAATGACCTTTCCTGGTCAGTCATCATCATCAGCCTGAGAATGGACAAGCTTATCAAATTATGTATAAATATTACATTCAAATAACTAAATAAAAAGGAAAAGGTGTGCTTCACTTGAATCCATTTTCCTTTGTGGTCTTGGTCTTATAAATAATAAATATGTGAAAAAAGTGATTGGATTTTTTCTCCCCTGAACTTTGCTGCTCGCTTCATGATGCTGGCACATAGACAATTAACTTATAGCCCTCTTGATCTATAGATTTTTCATCAACTAATAATTACATGTCATCGTGATTTGTCTCGTCTCTGGGAAATTGCAGAGGTAGAGGCGAGTAATGGCGGTAATCAAAGTAATCACTATCACTGACTGTCCCACTCGATGACTTTAATCTGACGTGCCATAACACAACAATGCACATAAAATTACATGATGTGATGTGATAAGTGTGACATGTATGGACGCCAATTTTTTCAACGATATTGGAAATTGATTGTTTGCCTGCTTGTCCCAAGGAAAATGCGAATGAAAATTTTCTATAAAATGTGAATAACAAAAAATTGATACAATACAATATTTCGAAGTTGAGCTATATGATTGTTAATAATGTAATGAAAGTGCATTTTACAAAAAATGCGCACACATCGTCGTTGGATCCTTTGACAGAAGAGACAGGCAACAGTGATCGGATCATTCAGAAGCGTTGGCGGAATAACATAAGCAAAAAATGACATTATTCTCAACCTAACTCTCAACTTTCAACAATCCCCCATTAAAAATTGTTTCTTCGTTGGTAGGTTTTCGTTTCGTTTGATTCGTGGAAACGCATTCACAACAACAACAAAAATGCATTTTTATTGTGTATAGAAGATCGGAATGTAGCATTCCTTTATTTCATTCATTCATCCATTCGATTCAATCAATATACAACCATTCACTTACCCACTCGTAGAAATTTGGAGCAAAAGAATTAGATCGAGTTAACATACAAACATAAATATGTGATGTATATTTTTACTCATGCGTATTTACGCCAAACCTTCGATACAATACAAAATATGAGTTGGTGGTAGACACAGAAAAAATTATTTCAGAAATTACAAAGAAATATTTCAGAGTTCAGATGCAATCAGGAATCTTTTGTGGCATTTGACTTGAAATTTTTCATTTTAGAAAAAAAAGTGTGGAAATAACCGTGTGAACATTCCTTCCTGTAAATTGTGAGTAATGTTATTTATCCTAATCCAACCAGTCGAGTTAGTCAAGGCAAGTCGACCTACGACATAAAAAGCATTCACGCAACTTTTTACAGTGATTAGAATTGTCTTATTTATGAGAAGCTTATTAATCTTAATGTGTAAGTTATAACTTAAGTAATTATAATTATTTTAATCACTGCGTTAATACACACGCTACGTTACTGAGTTCCATAGGTATTTCAATTAAAATTCAAACTTGTTAGTACTCATATTTATTGTAAACAATACAAAACTCCATTTTTTTTCTTCAGCTAATTTAGTCAGTTTTTTTAGCGAAAAGAAAAGAGTTTCGTTTGATTGGATTCTGCTCAGGTATGAAGCATCATGACCTGAACTCGAGAACCCGGCAATGTGCTTGCTTTTGCTTATTACCACTGCCAATGAAATGTGGTACATGTACCTAAGTAATACAGGTATTAATGAAATGAATCACAATACAAAAAATGAAGAAGCAACAACTAACCAGCAGCAGCAGCAGAAGAGGCAGAAATTTACCTTTTAGGTACGCATACGCAACGTGCCTGAGTCTCAATATATAAAAATTTGCCACGAGAAAACATAAACAAGCTGAGCTGCAATATTGTTTTGCACATTCCTTTTTCTGTTCCTCGTCTTGTTTATGTGTGCAGTACAATAACTGTCATTTAATATAATTATTATTATATCCATAAAGATAGCACACACTGTATAATGTAATGTGAGTATGTAATGTGCAAAGCATCCGCACACGCATACTAACTAAATGAAACAAGCGTTACGTTAAGTTACGTTGTTTCTTCTGCTACTTTACTAGCAGAAGCGAGCTAAAATATTTTTACCTTTGCAACATTTAATCCTTTACTCGGATAAGTTAAGTCTAAACTAACTAAACCACGCTGCACCTTTTCTACCAATATCAGTTTTTCTTTGGCAGCAGCATCGTCAGCGTCAGTAGCTTTAAAAAAGCAAAGTCAACGGCGCCCTTTAAAATTGCACCTTTTACTTATCCAATTCTTTTCTTTATTATTAGAAAAAAAGTGTTTTATATGCATATCAATACCATTCTTTAGAACAAGTGGCAAACTACTTTTCAGACAATTATTGCATTTATCACCTGAAGTCGTATTTTTATTTAATTTGCCCCGTCATCCGTTCCGTCGCGTCTTGTCTTCTTGTCACATCGTATCAAGTTCTTTCTTTCTACCGAGCGATGTGATGCGATACGATCCCATTTTTTTAAATGGAATTTTCTCTTTACTTGACAAAAGGAACAAAGTGTTTTCATTGTTAGTTTTATACCCGCTGCCAAGCGAAGCCGTGCTGCTGTATGAACAAAGTAAAAAAATGCGGCCTTCGCATTGTCACTTGCTTTCTATTGGTGACTGTACAATTGGCATTGTGCTCTTGTCTGCGTTGTCGTAAAAAGCTAAAACCGAAGACGGGATCAAACAATAATGAATTGTGTTGTTGTGAGTGGAAATGTGTGTGTTATTGTGTTTTAGCACAGTCGGACACTGCAGGCAACAAAACAGCTAATAAACACCATTACCACCAATCGTTATTATTAATAAATAACTTACTTTGTTTGTCAGTGGCTTTCTTGTGGTGTGGTGTGGCTCGGCTCATCTGATAATAGTGTAATTACTGAGAAAGACAAAGTTGATGAACGGGTATGAAAAATGAAAAAAAGAATCTTTTGGTTTTAGTAGATAGTGGAATTGGAATCAAGAGGGAGTAAGAAAAGTCACTGTCATTTATACTAACTAATGGAAAATAAACTACGGTTCTCTGATTAGTTAAAACCCAGTATAGAGGATGTTGATGAAGATGAATAATCATTAAGAACCAATATTTTCCAAGTTAGCCAGAAGCTTCTTTATTAACATTGACTGTGACTCAAAATGTTAATGTGCTTGCGTTACGTGCCCTATTACATTTTTAATTATTGGCATTTGTTTGTTTCGCTGCATTGCAATGTGAGGTAGGCGGTGCGGTGCAGTTTATATCTTCAAGGTACGCATAAATCACACACACATTGCACTTGATTATTTGTTTCAAGAAAGAAGCTGTTTACAATACAATTGCAGTCGACTGCATAATAAATAAAGTCAGTAGATACTAGATACATACTTACGATGTTAATACAGTTTTTATGTACTTATACTTTAGGTAGACACATTTTTTTGTCTTAATGACACAATGGTAAACTAACGACTGATAATTGCGCTTATATGCACACAGTCAGTCATTACCTATTAAAAACAAAGTATTATTATAATATATGTACGTATGTGTGCACAAAGAAATATAGACCGACTAACTGATAAACAGGTGCACTTGTCCCATCTCATAAGTAATGATATGCATTGCATTTTATTTAGGCAAAGTCAGGTGGAGCAGAGGCATCCGCAACAACTCACTGACTGACTGATGAAAAGGGTTATTTTTTACTTGAAATTGTTTTTTATTTTGCCTACCTGCTGCAAGGCAGCTGTAAAGTTTGTATACAAGAAGAACAACAGGTAGTATGTGAATGAACTGTTACTGCTGCTAATGTGGTTTTCGCTGGTGGATGGATGGAGTGTCTTCAGATGCAGTCTTTGTCAGTCTGCTCAGGAGCATCTTCTTGAAAAGTGACAGAAAAGAGTAAGGCACAGGCAAAGCACTGTCACATTTATTTGAGATGTCATTGTATTCTCATTGTCGTGGTCTGCTTTAATGAACTTCTTAATAAACATTTTGAAGCAGAGTTTTTCAATAAGTGAGTGATTGTGCTTTGTGATGTGATACCTTTTTCAATTTTCATTATTATATTTAATCGCCATGTGGTAAATAGCTTATTACCAGTGTATGGACTTGACTTCTTACCGTGCTTGGTCTGATTTACGAGAGATAAAATATTTTGCTGAAAAAGGTGTTTTAGAAAGGGTGCAATGATGAATAGCAAAAGCGAGTGTCGTTACTTTTGTGATGCGTGATCAGCCACTTTACTACTGTCTTGGAATATAATGTAATTACGTTCAAGTAGGAATATTAAGAAAAGAAACTGGGAATAAATAGTTCACGACTGAGAATTATGTGTGTGATCTGCCTCGTCTGTAGCTCAGCTTACAGTTCTGCCCCTTTTTGGTTTCTTGCTTATTGAAATCATCCAAACTAAAAAAATAAATAAATAAAATCAACCTTGCGCTGTATTAACCATTATTCTTCTGTATCATTGTCTGCTTGAGCGTTATCCTTCTTGATTATTATTCCACGTGAATATGAAGTTTTTAATTGAAAAAATGAAATCTGTGACAAGGTTGTCCGTTTTTTCATTCAGATTAAGATTTTAGTGACTAAATGAAGTGCTCATAGTTTTTTTTGTTATTGATGTGCACAATTGGCGGGGGTCATATTTTACGTAGCTTCTTTTTGGTGGCACTCACAATTTCTCATTTTTTTGTAAAAAATGTGATCATAAAGCAGTCAAACTGGAAAGCATATAAAAATGTGGAGATTTGTTTGTAGCTTATTTTTTCATTTTTCGTATTCCGACCAGTAAGTTAAAAGCTCGTGATGTAATGCAAAAGTCAAGTGAACCTCGTGAAAGAATCAATAAATTTTTTACTACTGTCTGTGCAGCGTTTTCATGCGTGGGACAGTGGAAACAGTCACAAAGTGACTCGTTTTTCTTCCTCGGCCAAAAACACAGTCATCCTTCATGCACACTTGGACTTTATTTTTATGGCTGTGATTTACATACACTGGGAAACTCTATTCCCTAAAGTGCAACTTTCTTTTATTTTTATTATATAAAATAACACTGCACTGCAGCAGTAGCAGCATAGTAAAAGCTTTGGAAGTGGATGGATGATGCAGTCAGACAGAATTACAAAAGACAAACATCCACAACGAAAAAGAGCATTTTCATATTTGCCTTGTTGAACCCTTCAACTCAAGAGAACAAAAAACAATAACATTTCCTATTAAATTATGCAAAAGAAAATTTAGGAGAAGAGTGATCTTTTCCGAGAAATTATCAGGCAGCAAAGAATGTTGCAAATTACACGGATCTTATCGTTTCTTCACGAAAAGTAGCAGGATCAGGCGAATTACGAGAAAACGAATGACAAGTGTTAGTGTTGAAATTGAAATCCTATTTAATTTTTATTTTTACCGACAACGAAAAGACGTCGAGGACCTGGCTAATTTGTCTCTTGCTTTTGTTTTGACTCTTGAAGGCTAAAGCTCTCAAGGAAAGAGAATAAAAATAGGCATTTACAGAAGCAGCATTAAAATGTGGTCAATGTAATACCATTTTACGACTTGGGTTTTACAATAAATCAGGGGACGTGTTGCCAAATACGAATTGATTACCTAACGACTTCTCTCTTGAGACTCTTTAAACAGGTAGAGTAGCCATGAAGATGGTGATGCCACCATGTAAGAAAAATATTATCCATCAACATCATCACTTGTTATTATTCAACAATTTTTTCACCCTGCCCCTGCTGCTGACCGACACTTGCTTATGTACGTCATTCGTCCACTCTAAAGTGAGACACACGCAGTTAGTCAGTGGTAAAATCTGTACACGGGTGTAAGTATTATTACAGCAGTGGCCAATAACCTAAAAAGTCCTATCATCATATCATTAGCTAGTGATTACGATTTTTTTACGATGAGAAAAGACTCGAAAGGAGTTGATGGGACATTTTAATGACATCTATTTATTTGCTTCTGTTATATTGGCAATCGCAGACAAACGAGCCGAAGCTCAGCAGCTTCAATATCGTCATCACACGCAAGGCAAGGATTACTTAACTTAAGGTGTAATTTAAGATGTGTGCACATATCATCAACATACCAGACATACCTATGAGTATGAAGCATTAAAGAAGAAAAGAAAAGAGTGCACACACACAAAATTGTCAGTCGGTTGAGTTAAACGAGGCTAGCTTAATTTACTTTTATTTTTTGCAGAAAAGAAAATCTGTTTGTTTGTGGCTATCATCATAAAAGCTAAGTTAATTGGGAATACCTCTATTCTAGTCTGATGCGGTTTAGACTAACTAAAGAATCGTCTTATTTATAAGTACAGTAGTTCACAAACTGATGTAAGTAACGGCGATAGTAATTCTTAGAGAGAGACATGATGATAAGATAAGGAAATTTTGGTTTCGTGTGTTCCTAACTAACATGAAACGAAGAAAAGAAAAAATTCTCTTTACATGGTCAATATCTGTAAAAGGAGAATTCCTCTTTGGTTCAGTTCAGTTCGTCCTTTAAATATTGGGAACAGCTATAGATTCCCTGTCTGATGTAACGTGTAACAGTCAGAAGGAGTGAGTCGTTGAGAAAAGTTTGAAAAAATGTGACATTCAAAATGCAACCTCAGCACTGAGCAGTTACATTAATAGAAACAAGCAAAGGAAAACCGCAATGCATAATCTATTTAATTGTGTCACAATCGAAATCGTAACGTTTGTTCCTAGAGTCACGAGAGTCAGAGTGGCGCCCCTCCTACTACTAAAAGCAAAAGATTTTTATACAAAGAATTAAATTAGGTATTCTGGTTGTCTTTCGATAATTCTTCTTCTTGACTTCTTCTGTAACGTGATGTGATGTGATTCAGATTCATGTGTGTCTACTGTGCTACATTTTGACTTGACGAGAAGCATCGATTAAATTGCTATCGTTCTCATCAAACATTTCAGGCAATCAATTGAGACAACCTTTTTTGTTGTTCTGAATAACTCACCACGCTTTAAACATGAGCCGCGGCCGCAATCAGAACAGAACAGAACGGTAGCGATAATCAATCGAAGTCAATAGTCAATTTAATGATTTACAGCACAAAAAAATATCGGCCCGTTTTGTAGATTGTTAATGTACCTTGAGATTTTACAAGAGCAAAAAAATTGTTACACCTTATGAAATATTTTATAAGCGTTTGACACTTTTGGAAAAATGTTGATTTGGTTGTTATCTGGTGAGAATCTCATCTAATGACCGTTTGCGCTTCGTTTATTATTTATTACGCTTCATTGGACACAACCACCAAAGACGGTTTCCTTATGTCGTTTGACTTGACATTTTGTTATGGTATATCAAAAAATCCCACCTACTTACTTTATTTAAACTGTTGAACAATTGAAGAATCTGCGTGCGTACGTCAAATGAAAAAGTTCAAGTTTACCGTGAATGAAAAAAATGAATGCTACAATTTAACCATCACAGCAATGTGATATGATAAGCCAAAATATATCACGTTTCATTACGAAATGTTTTTGGGACAATACCGTATTGGATAATTTTCGTGTTATTTTATTGTTGTTGTTGTGAATGTGCGTGCAAAATTGTCATAAAAAGATTTTTGCGTATTACTACAAAATACAACAACAGCCTGTGAACAGTAATTAATGAAACACGATCCTTAAAGAAGGATGTCTTCACTTCGGTTGGAGTCTTTGCAAACAATCAAAAAGGGCAGAGAAACAAACCAAAGTTATTTAGAAT
>VYYJ01004786.1:0-12514 GCA_021029165.1 Cyphoderus albinus
AAGTCCCTGCATTTCTTTTTCCGTTTTCAATGATTCACATTGCATAAAAACTTGAACAGGCTCTACTTCATGTAGTTTTTCTTCCCTTGTTCTGAAACTTCGCAAAATATTTAATATCGGCGTGAATGCATTCCTTGAGTGTTTTTGATGACTTTTTTCGTTTGTCGCTAAATACGAATCTCTATTTTTGCATACTTGCAAAAATAATGAGCATACGATGACAAGTCTAGTGTCAAAAATTTAATTACACGGGCTCCTTCTCAATTTCAAATATGTGATGCTTAGCACTTTAGTAGTGTTGGTGCAGGAGCAGATGATCTTCATTAGGAGCACTTTATTTTCTTCGAAACGTAAATAAGATTTTGTTGTCGATATTCGCAATATCTTTCAAGGTCTTTGCTATCTACAGTCCATTACTTTCCTTTCGTGCATTTACTAGGTATTAGGTATTATGAGTGTGAATATGTAAATAGGGTGTGTGCATTGCAGTTCAAGAAAAGCAAAAGTACATGTTAAATGCGTACTTTTTCTAAGAGCCAATCATGTGCTTCGTAAGAAACATGACGGAACAAGTGCGAATTGAAAGACTTGTAATGTGTAACCTGGTTTTCATTTCCACACATTATTTCCAATTTTCTATTGCATCAGGCTCATAATTTCTCAAAATGCCGTGATATTTTTTGGCTCATTTCATCTTCTGTAAAATAAACCTGACAGAAACCAAAACTAATTTTTACGGGAAAAGAAGGTCATCTGGTCACCGCTTAATTTGCATCTGCTGTTGGTAGTATGGAGAAGAAAGAGCGAGACTAATCGAGAGCTTTTCCATTTGAGGAATGGGGTAAAGCAATACACGTTTTTTCCATTTTGCAAATAATAGGCACAGATAAGTAAAAAGGCTTACATTACACACACAGTAGCAAAACGGCAGCTATCGCGATCATAACGAATGAAAAATAATGTGCATTTAAAGAAAGAATTGGGTGCCCCAATTCCCCCCGTTCTAATTTCGAAAATGCAGACATCCATTAAAACATCTTGATCTGATCTGTAATGTAAATACAAAAGGCAAAATATTTACACGATGCATTCTCCACTTTTTAAAATAATATTTTGTAATAATAACATTGAAGTCCAAATTTTAACTTTACAGATTTACGTATTAGGCAAAATGTGCAAAAAACATTTTTGCCATGATGTGGTACAGTAATGTCAAACCGGATGGAAATTAGTTTGTTGTAAAGGTCATTTATAATCTGAACTGCAAATATTGGAAGGAATAAATGTTTCATTCAAAGAAAGAAGAAATCGTACGATCCGGGTGTTCTGGCTGCGGTTAATGAAGCATTTTTACTAATTCAACATTGTGAGCTTCTGCTAACTTTGCATTTATAATTTAGTTCAAGCCAGACACATTCTACTAATTCGCGAATTCTTAGTAGTTTTGTAGCAGAAGCTACAGGGATGAGAAAAGTGTACTCGATAAATGAAGTATTTTATAATTTTCATCGTGCGCTTTTAGTGTTAGTTTGACTTTCTTTTGCACGAGAAGATATCGTTTCAATATACAAAGTTTTAGAAGCACTCAATACGATACAATGTACTCTAGAGAGAGTAAAAGTTGAAATGAAATTATTTTTAGGAGGACGGTCCACTTGGCACGAACGATGCACATGGGAGAGGACAAGTGCATCCGTGTGTTCCGGCGAATAGACGGAAGCTAAAGCCACATACAATGTCGAGTAATCGTTTTCCTCTGTAACGAAGTAAAGTATAAAATGGAGGATTGTGTATTCCACCTTCTTCTTCTTCTGGCAAAGTGATATAATGCAAGATAAGATAATGTAATATAAGATGGTCACATTTACTCACGCCCGCGTCTTCTTTCTATAACTCAGCCAGCTAGAAAAAAATCGCTATGTCTGCTCTTGCCTGCTGACATGTACAATATTCCCTCACTCACGAACGTCTTCTCGGAAATATATGGCGAATTCAGATGAAAAGAAGATCAAGTTGAAATTTGCTCAAAACTTTTTTCACACCAGTGAATCTCTGTGTGCAAATAAGTTTTTTAGCATGTTGGATGGAAGTGGGGATCTGACGCAGAAGTAAATTAAGGAATAAGCAACAGGGAAAATAAAAGAGACAGACTCATCTTATCTTCGTCACAGTCATGATGATGGAACATAAAAAGTAAAATTGTAAGGCTGCGTTTTTGTTTCACAGTGACTGCCGTGTTACAAGTTAAGAAAGCTAAACTAAACTTTGCCTTGTGTACAATCAACCTACTAAAAATGATGGCATGCATGGTTTTGCTGAACCTTGGATTATTTTGCACATGCCATCGCATTAACGTTCTTTTACATGGCAGTTAATTTTTTCAACGATCACTAGAAGAAGTCGAGTCGCACACCGTCATCATCATAATCTAACATTGCTAAAATACGAAAGAAAGTATCATCTTGGAAATGCAGGCACGGTATTTTTGCATTATAATGAGTATAAGATCTCACGGTATGCTTTTCCCCTATAAATATTTTTCGTAGAATCCACTGACTTCAGTTTTCCTTTTTCTTCCGCTATGAAATTACATTGTATGACCGCTCTTTTTCGACTCTTGCTTCTCACTAAACGGATAGAATGGACGACGTGACAACTCTGAAATACCGTGCATACTACGTTGGAGTCAGAATAGCATGAAATAATAAAATAAAAAACAAATCAGCTTTCAATAATATTCTACAGTATATTAAGTAATAGACATGCTCTTATTATACACATAGAGATTTTTTGAAAAACATTTTTGCGAACATTTTTTTTTCATTTGGTTAGATTATCGACATTGCATCGGCATCGTTATCGGTAGACTACTCCTTCTCTTCTTTTCATTTTTTTCTAGAAAAAAATATTTTATTCAATATATCGCACTTTTTCTTTCTGTTTCTTTTTTACTTCATCTCAGCCAGTTCAGTCTCCTTCTCAGTCCACCACTCTTTTCTCTCCTGAGAGCGTCATCCACTCGCACGGTATTTTTTTCCTTTTACTATTTGGTTTCTTCTCGTTTTGAGTACGTGAACCAACAGTAATCCGACAATTTCTTCTTCTTCATTTTGTGCTAGTGGTTAACCTCGAGGAAGAGAGAACGACGAACAGATTGAAATTCAAAGTCAAATTCTTTTAGGAAATAATAAAGGAGACGGAGGAGGAAAATAAAAGTATTCATAATATCTTTCTCCTTGAAACGAGTTTCGCGAGCGGAGAGAAGCAGAAGTTTTCTTCTTCTGCATTCGTCCCATCTTTTCTCATTTAAATCAGTGAAAGCGAAAACGTTTGCAAAACAAAAAGATTCATAAAAAGAAACGACATTTGTGAAAAGAGAAAATTCTCGACGAACATTGTTCTGTACACATACCTAATAACCATTTTTCTCAAAGTAAAATAAAAAAAGTTGTGTTCTGCTCATTTTATAAGTTTTATCTTTCTTCCCGAGGCGGAAAAGTGGAGGTTGGCGAGGGAGAATCTTGACTTGCGAAAAACGTGTAAAAGCTGGACTCCTCAAGGAACAGTAAGATTAATGCTTTTCTCCATCTTACAACTTATACAAGAAAATAAAATTTAACTGCGTCCGTACAATAACGCTTATGTCACTACTGCTCGTCTTACTAAAATCTCATCTATTTTGTTTCATGCACAAGTTGACGTTGACAATGATTTGATGACGTTAAAAGGGATTTTTCATTCAAAAAATAAATACAGCTGCTGCTCTGCTACTGTGGCCATGATGGCAACAGAACAAAAAGTGTATTATGTCTGTACAATGAATGAATAGCATCCAGATTCATGTTTTTCCTCTTCCTTAGTCACTTTCTTTAATCTTCTTAATTGAATAATAAACTAAGGAAGAATGAAGAAAATAAAAGACGAGAAAGCTTGTACAATGAACGTGACAGAGAAGCCAAAAAATAGAAAACGAAAATAGCTGGAGGCTCATCACAACACATTCTATTCACATTACATCATCAATCTCATCCAGAAATTTTCCTTCAAAAATCCTATGTCATTTGTTATTGCATTAAAGTTCAATCTTAGTCCATTTCATTCTTCCATGTATGTATTTATTGTAATTTGCTTCGGTTAATTTTTAAAAACTGATTCCTTAAAAATTAAAATGTTCTAGAGTCAGTGGGCGTCACTATATTCATTTTTAATATTATCCTCCTACCCAAAAAAATCTTTAACATTTCTCTACTTTTCTTTTTGCAACCTCCAAATATTTTCAACAAGCAGGTTATTGAAATGAAAACGATATGACACGAACTGGCAAGCAAAAATTCAGAAGTAGATTTGCGCTTGCACTCTCTTCTCTGGCATCGCGAATCTTCTTTCTTAAGGCGGTCTTGTGCACTGAAACTCGCGAAAGTGAATGAATTGCTTGAAGGACTTTCTAAAAATAATGTGTGTTTGGCTCTCAAATAGAGTCAGAATGCATCACTCCTCGTTTATGGAACTACCGTCATCACAGTCGAATTAGCCGTTCATTTTTCTAATAATTTTCCTAAAATAATATGCAGACAGGAAAAAGATATCTGAGGAAAGTCACGTCATCAAGTGAGAGAGCAATGCTTTGCTTCATGAACTTACTAAACACCAGAGAAGTCAAGTCTGAAGTGCAAAATAAAATTACGAAGGTGAAAAAACGAATCGATGAACGGAAAGGTTGGGTAGCCAGCGATGTTGCGCTATGGTTTTAAAAGATATGACGTGAGAGGGCAAAAACATGAGTGATTACACCTTTCCAATGATTTTCAATTTCCGATCACCGGAGGGTAGGTAAAAATTGAGTTTGGCAACTGAATCTTATTTTACCGATGACGTTTAGAATCTTCTATAGTGGCGTTTAACACTACAGCCATGAACACGAACTCGAAATTCAGTTTCAAAGGAGATTGACGCGTTCGATTTGCAAAAGAGGTTGTGACTTTTTCATTTGGAAAAATAAATTTTGGCAGTTGTCGATTGGTAGAAGGAAAACGATCTTTACATTTCTTAAAACGAAATATGACACAAAATACTAGCGTAGCAGCCATGCGTTTAAAACCTGTAGGTATTTAGAAGCCTATCTTTTCAAAAAGAATTTGTTTAAAAAATAAATTCGGTCAGGATCATACAGTGCCGGCAGAGTTGGGAAGCAGACGCTCAAAGAACCGAATGTAGTAGAATAGTAGCAAAAACACATGCAAATTTTCTTTATTCTGCTTTGTAAATTGGATGTATTGTATTGCTTTGTGGTTGCACTTGAAAACTAAAGGAATTAGGCCACTAGTTTAAGCAGCATTTTTAAGGCAGAGTAAGAAAATTGTAAGAGACATCGTTTCAAAATTGCATTGTTTTACGGGTTTAGTGGGCGCGCTTCCCATACGAAGATTGAAAGATGGTGACACAGGATAAAATAGTATTATGCACTTCTTTGTCCCTCATCGTTTCTTCTTTGCCACTTGACTCATTTTTCGTTTATTTATTATATTGTGTGTGATAATGATAAGTTTAGGGAAAACTGAGTCAGACATAATTGAGTGTTTATACCATTATATTGTGTCCACATTGAGTAACTACAGAGAATAATAAGATCTTTCTTCAACTGAATGCAATGCCATTGCCAAAAGCATTGATAATGTTTTGTTTTTCACACATTTAGCTGATGAGCGCACACACGATAATAGCGATGATGTTTTTCAGAAGATTTGCATATGGCATTTTAACCCCTTCTGAAGTTTGGTGCGCCAGACGATATAACGTTATCTTCTATCTTCCCATTAGCAAACTATTTTCCGCTTCTGTTTAATCCACTCGAAAGAAAGACGCAGCAGTGCTCCTGGTTTATTTTATTGAGAAATCAGTACAAGGCAAACGTGAACTTCTATGCTTTTTTGTTTCTTTTATTCAAAAAACTGTTGCAGTAGTTACGTTTCAGTACACATTCTCATGCTCATCTCTTTGTTTGTACTTGGAGCAGAAACTTATTGCATGTGTTTGTTTTGTTCCCTTCTTTTAAGTCTGATGAGAATGAGGCTTGTACATTTTGTACATGTGTAAAATACAATAGGAGAAAAATCCGCCTTTCTGCAGCATCATCGTCATATCATCTTCGTCATGGTCTTGGGCACTGAGACTTTAAACAGAAAAACGGAGTCCGAGAGGATTTGAGAGACAAGAAACGTTCTTCCGTATCATCGAGTTAGTAGTTCAGTTTGTTTCTTCTTGTCCACATTCTGCGGTTAATTTGCTGTTTCTCCAGTTGTACAAGACAGTGCAACAAACATTAAGCTGCCGTTCTGATCCTCACATTTTTATGTTCACCACTCCTGTTTAACCGTCAGGCTACTTTATTGGGGGAGAGCGTCTGAAAAGTAAATTTAGTGATCATTTAAATAGAATTTTTATATTTATTTACAAATCTTGTCATTTCTCATCAAGTGCAACATTTCATCAGAGTAATGGTGTGTGTGTGTGAAAGTATCGGCTAAAAATACGATAGCGCGACGCTACGATAGGGCGACATGCGACAGATAATATTCCTTTCCTCCCATTTTCGTTTTCTTCGTTTTTCTTCTCTTCATCTGTGACCGACTGACCCATAACGAAGATATAAAATAGTTAAAAACATCAGCGGCAAGACATAATTTTATTAGCTTTTCTTGGGAAATATAAATTCGTTGATACTCCAAACTTCTTTCTGTACTACGTTACAGCGCCAAAAGTATGAGTAGATCGTTTTCAATTTCCGTAAACTAGTTGATAGTCGCAGTATTGTATATAACGTAAATGTATGGTTTACTCTTTTTTGCAAAAAATAAGTTCGATAATATTATTCGAGACAGATAGCAGTAATCTGGGGGAAATATGCTTATAATTTGTAATCCACACGATTGATAAAAGAAGCGATACTTTCATCTACTCGCAGTATTTTTCTGTATTTTTATTTCCAATATTATTTGGTATCATATTAATGTAATTTATTTTTTTGTGATTTTTCCTTTTTGTGGTGCTCCTTGTGAAAATGTGGTGATGTGTGTGCTGCGGGGGTTGGTGCTTCTTCTTTCATGTGCATCTCCACGCTGCCGCCTCTATGATCTTTCATGGTGATGCCCGTGACATGAAATGATCCTTTTTGATGATCTTTATCATTGTACACTACACTAAACATTCCAATGTACAAACATCACATTAATACATAATTCGCTATAAATATCGTATTTTTGTCACATTATTTTTATTGGCTATCCTTCCTCATGCTGAATGTTACCGTTACGTGACCAACCACCATACTTCTCTCTGCATGTGTAAATAAATAAAAATGCACACATAAAAATTCCCTGCACATAAACAAACAATTCTACTTACCACAACCGTGCGCCACCCAAAACACTATCGCACCGCTGCTCCTGCTACCAATCTTGCTGTAACGTTGATGCTCTTGAACTGCACGACTTTCTACTACTAAATAATCACCACCACGTCTCAACAAACAAACAGCCATTGGCTCCTATCGTCTCAATCGCGTCCTCAATCAGCTCGACGAAATGGCTTCTGCTGTTTCACCGAGAAGTCCACTGCTAAATGTCGCGCTTAACTCTCCTATTGAATTTCTCCCAGTGACACGCTTTCCCGTGGATGAGCAGAAGGACGCCTTGCAAAAAATGGCAGAAGAGAAGGAAAAGGAAAGGGAGATCATCCAAGCACAGGTAGAGTTTGCAGATGAAAATGATGGAGTAAAGTTAGTTGTATTGTAATGTTAACAAAGCATGATAAAAAGTGTCGCATTACTTTTGAAAACAAGAGAAAGCTGAGAATTTAAGAGATTTGATGCAAAGTGAGGAAAACACGGGATTATTTTTTTCATAGCCTTATAGGACAACACAATTGATTTATCCGACTCCGAAAGCAAAACCAGACATGGTGGATAATAAACTTAGCGGGAAGAAGCCTACGGTTTTCCGACCACTTGACCAAAGGGTATATGCAAATACCTATTTGTTTTCATAATAGGCAGCATAGAGATTAGAGAGAAATCATTTTCTGCTCCATTTCTGTTTTGTATTGTAAGAAAAAATCTTTTTTGTTCATTTTTAGTCGGTCGTTGGAAATCTGAGTCAGGCACAGGCTGTGGTTCACAGACAGTTTAACAGCCCACGACCCTTGTATTCTAATCAGAATGTGGCAGAAGCTGTTTACGTGCAAACTGGCTACAACTTGTAGGTTTCTTGGTTTCACCTTTCACATCATATCACAGAAGAATGAAAAGTTTTTAATGGGCTTACCATATTTTTGTTAATTACTTTGGAAAACTTTTGCTAGACCTCAGCAGAAGCCAGTCCCCGTAGCAGCTCCAGTGACAAGACCTGTACCCCAGGTACAGAATATTCCGCCTCCAGCATCGCAGCCTCTCGGTGCTCCAATTCATATGGTTCCTGATGAACTTCCCGGCTTTAATCCCCAGAAATCACCAACATTCAGGGCTATAATTGAAATGGAGGGATTGGGCACTCTGCAGCCAGCGCCGAACACGCAAACTCAGAAAATTCCGGTGGCTACACCTACACATAAGTTTGCACACCCGACTGCTCCAACAGCTCACGTAATAGAGAAAGTGAAATGAAGTACATTTTCTTTTTCTTTTCTTTCTTCGTTTTTACTCATTTCCTCTGATTTTCATTTTCCCCCTACAGCTAAACTCTGTTGGAATGCCAAATGACCGTATTGCACAAAGCCACTCTTTCAGGCGACTCATGTACAGCCTGACTGACTAAAGAAGTGGAAGAATGAAAGCAAAAACATCTCCATGCTGCTGTTCAATTTTCACAGCCTGGATCTGGAATCATTCAAGTCTATTTGAGAAGATGAAAGAGGAGATTTTTTCACACTTGATTTCATTTACAATGGACTGGGTTGGCATGAAATTTTTGCATGCTGATCATCATGTTCTCTGATCTACTACTAAAAGTGAAATAAAACATTGCTATATTAATAATTATCGAGGCATACCCTCATTTTATCTTGTTACTTTCGACATTTATCACTGGACTGCTGGCAAAATCGACTAATTTGCGGAACAACTAACATTATTTTGTTTGTTAGGCAAGTGTACTTTGAAACTTTAAGGTGTAATATAACGACTTGGACAAAACATTCATTTAATATTTAACTTTTATGCCGTTCACCAGCCTGACGCTATATTCATCACTTCAATATGAGACCATTATTAGCGAAGTTGTGCCTGTAATCTAATTATGACTAATTTCATCGTACATCTAATTTAGGCTATTAAATAATGCAGAGCTGCTAAATGAATTTAGTAATCTCGTCAGATCCTAAGCAGGTTGATGGTAATAAATAATAAATTATGTATTAGTATTTATTATGTAAGATTCAGCTTTATTTATAAAACGTTCAGTCAAATCAGGTCTGGTTGTCGGTTATCGGTTTTCGAAATGGAATTTAAATGCTAGATTTTACAAAGAAAGTGTTAATTGTTAATTACTGAGTTTGATTGAACTTGATAATGAAGTATTTAGCGCTAAATGAGTTACCTGTTTTACTTTATAGTGATTAAAGTGAGTTGTCGAAATAAAAATGGAATGCATTGACATGCGTTTCTGATTGCACATTACCGCAGGTTTTGTGTGGATAAGGCAAAACAATTGTAACAAGAAAAGCAAAGCAATTTCTGTTATTTCTCTCTTTTCAGGTAAAATGGTAAATACTTACAATTCATGTAAATAATATGACTCATCTGTGTAAATAAACATGTATTATGAATATGACATACGAGTTGATGCAACTACATTAGTAAATGTTATCAACTAGTAATTAATTTGTTGTTAAAAAATGTATTTTTTGTTTTCGCTCTTGTATTTAAAAATTAATTAATTTTACAACAATAAACCGAAATGCGTTTCATTTAAATTAATTTAGCATCGGCAGTTAAGCAAAGTTTCGAGGAACTGGGATTAAGAAATCTAACCTAAGAAGCGGACTTTATTATTGTTTTACCGCAAATAATAATGGATGTGACATAAAAGAGTTTGGAAATAAAGTTGATGCTCTACAATACATGACAAGTTTTTCCATTTACATTGATAGCACTCAAACATACTCTTACTTGAACATCTTGTTATCTTTAGTGACTTTTCGACTAAAAGCTAGCATAGCAGTACAACAAAAGATGACATTAAGCTAAATTGCTTACCAAAATTCGTTTGCTAGCCCAAAGCGCTGTACTTTTAGGAAGCTGGAACGATCGACAGAAGTAGCAATAAAATTACTGAACACAACATCCGCCACTCTTCCTGCGTGCCTCTACGATTTTACAGTGCAGAGTCGAATCGAAATGTAAGGAAGTCACTCACAACACATCTCAATAATGACGGCGGACAAGGCAGCTTCCAATAATGAAAATGGACAATGTTTGCTTAATTTAATTCTTTGTTACTTTTCTTGGCAATAGTAGCAGTTGGAAACTGTCAGCGTATCCTTGTATAGATAGACTTATCTCTTTTGTTCAGCTATGGACTACTGGAAGTCTGCACAAGTGTTTGTTGCGCCACTTTCCCCACTTTGCAACTTATTTTCCTCCCATAATTTTTATCACGGTATATATTACATTACTGCTTTGAATCCCTTGTGCGAAAAGCAATCTCTGGAAAAGTTCATTTTCGTTCGTTCAAAACAGAGAAGACAAAATACCTTTTCTCTACAAATGATAATAATAATGTTAATGATAATAAAGTACGCTGCTGCTCCTATTCTCTTCCATTCTCTTCCCTATCTTCGAAGGAATTTAGCTAACAAAATAGCTGAACTCTGCAAAACATTTTCGGTGTGTCCACAATTTCTACCTCTTCACTGCGCGCCTCTTTTCTCTTCGTGTTGCAAGTAGGAATTTTAATAATAGATAAATGGAAACACCTTCTCTTCTCTCGCTCCATTCCCCCACTTTGTTTCATGTAAAGTAAGGTGAATGTGGGAGACCCGTGCAAGGACAAAGGCGTGTGTGCCTCACATCATCTTACATCCTACGTGTACAACAGCCACTCATTTCATTAAATATGTACACCACGAACTACATAGGTTCAATAATATAGCACACTACATCAACACCGAAGGATTTGATGGAAAAAGCGAAAGCAGCCTCTGTGAAACTGAGAACAAAAACAGTTTAGTTAGACACATACCAAGCACACATGAAGTCTTCAGAGACTTTCCCCACGACTGCCATCAATACAATAAATCGCTGAGTAAGGAAAGAAGAGACTGACTGAGACACAAGAGTAAGAGGAAGAGAACGTGGACCACCCTCTCTCCCTTATAATTTTATTTCATTTTCTTTCTCTTGTTACAAAATAACAAGGGAATCTGTAAAGACCCTGGAGGGAAGGAAAAGGATAAAAAATACGAAGAAAAGAAAAAGAGATGTTTCACTCTAGTTACAAGAATACAAAAGAGAAGACATGAAAATGAAGTTCAATAATAATATAACGTTCGCAGCATTCTTGCCTCAGAATTCATATTCCCCTCTGGTTAGTTTCTTCTTCTGAAAAACTCGCTTTTTCTAGATGTACAGAGAAATAGATACAAACAGTTTTTTAGAAACCAGCAGGAAGGAAAGGACCTCGGGAAATGGACGAAATAGAAAAAACGAAGAAGAAAAAGAAAGAAGGGCAAAAGAGAAAAAACGATTGAGTTGATGCTGTGAATGATGATGATGATCATGATCATGATGACGATGATGATCACCAACGGTTGAGCATAAAGAGAAAACCAGAGTCTGATGTTGCACCTTCCCTGAATTCTTTTCTAGCTATGAAAAGGGAGTAATGTTATATTACAGGCGAAATGTGCGCCGCTCACATTACCGTCACCATCAGCACCACTTTCATGTT
Source organism: Cyphoderus albinus (assembly GCA_021029165.1). Classification (NCBI taxonomy): domain Eukaryota; kingdom Metazoa; phylum Arthropoda; class Collembola; order Entomobryomorpha; family Paronellidae; genus Cyphoderus; species Cyphoderus albinus. Next base: position 11,940 of record VYYJ01004786.1, read on the forward strand.
ACCGTTACCACTAAGAGCCCGAAAGCAGCAGCATTTGGACAAGAAAGGCATTCGTGGGGATGAAGGTGAAGCAGCGCATGGAACACTAAGCAGGTCAGATTTTTTTCTAATAGAGAGTCGTGTGGAAATAAAAAATAAGCAAAGTTCCCATAATCTAAAAGGACAATAGCCAAGCATAACATCAATATAGAATACAGTCCATAAATATACTGTGCAAGGGAAAAAATAACAAAAACATGTTTTTCATGAACGAAAAAAGTGGATCGCTCAGTCAAGTCATGGCAAAGGCATAAGGGTAAAAGAAAGTACATTATGGCATTCTTTGGTTGAATGGAGGCGGTGAATGTGAATGCGATGGTGGATGGAAGTGGAGTCACAGAGTTGCTTAACTCCTGTTTTTAACTCCTGTCCGGGCCTGCCTCCTCGTGGGGTGTTGTCGTGGTGAGCTGATTTTCGGTTTCGCCAAAGGAATTAGACAACTTCTTTTTTCCAGACAAGAAGAAAAGAAAATGAAGAAAAAAACAAGTTGCAAAGCAAGGGAATATAAAATGCATGTATCGCTGCTTTTCAGCTTT
>VYYJ01004787.1:0-12512 GCA_021029165.1 Cyphoderus albinus
TAATATTTTTGTCGCTGTGCTGTCGTCGGTAAAGTCCGTAAAGGGAAATGAAGTGAAATGAGAGGAGATCGACTGAGTCAACTAAAACTCATAATATTAATATTCTTATTATATAACATTCCACACCAATTGAAAATGCAGCGTCTGATGAGGTCTGACTATAATAATAATAAGGGAAAACAGATATTTCTGCTCTGATAGACTGCCGACTCAACTTATAGTCAATAGTACGGATCGTACACACTTTTAAGTAATAACATTTTCTTCCCCTTTCATTTTACAATTAGACGTAACGTAAAGATACGCTGTGGCCATGCCTGCTTTGCTTTTATTATGTTTTTTATGATGCATGCATGTTTTTCCCTATTTTCTGCCTACTCATATAATACAATCTCATCATCATCACCACGTCTCTGTGTGAGAGAGAGGAGCAGAAAGTAAGAAAATCTAAAGATCGCTGTTTGCTGTCGCATTGAAAGGAACCAAACCCTCTGCAAACTGATCTCTACATTCTCACTTCACAGTCTCCGCCTTCATTCACTTTCAGCCCAACATCATCATCATCATGTTCTCCATGAGTATCATAGTTCGGGCAAGAGGCAACTACTGCTAGAAAAACACCACCGCACCAGTAATGTGAAACAATCTCATGTCTGACGGCAATACGGCAGAATACCTCGGGTGAGTTGAGATTTGAGACTGTCGAGATCTCTTCGTTTCTTTCAGACCCAATGTTTAAAGTATCTCTTCGCTCATGCTAGATAACGTAAAACCTAACCTTGCACCAGAGTTTACCTTTGTTAATCCTTCGCTTTTTATATCGCCCACTTCTAGCATTCAGCCTTTGTTGTTTCGCAGGACCGACAAAGAAAAACTAGAAAAAGACGCTCCAGTAGCCAGTAGTAAAGTAGGAATCATTTTCTAAAAACACATCTAATTTGCCCAACAATCTTAGGATGATATAAAATGATGTCATTTCATCATACCTACTTCATTTCCGTTCCAATTTTATTCCCTCCAACTTACAAAAAAGCGTCGTCTTTAAAAAAGTAGGTAATATTTTTATTAAGATGAAAAATTACTAGATTAAAGAAATATGAGAACGCATATGTAAGTAAATGTGGACGTGGACACAACCGTAAATTAATGTGTGTGAGAATGAGAAGTAAAAAGGAAGAGAAAAGTTTTCTTTGATACCCTGACCAGAAAAAATGCAACTTCTTTGAAAAATGTCTTCTCTATTTAATCATCAGAAACGATTTTATTTCTGCCTCTTTTTCTGACTCTGTGGCACCCTATCAAGAGTATCAATCTGTCTTTTGCTAGCTAATATGTTCAACATAACGCAACACAAGAGAATATTTTTTTCGAAAATAAAAATAAAAATAATTTGTGGCTTGGTCTTGGTATCAATGGTTGGTTGCGGTGAATTTTGGTTGGTTCGATGCCTACTAATTCATTCTTTTTGCTAAAGAAAAATAGATGCAGTCAGATTTGATTCATTTGCTGTTTATCTAAAGAAGTGTAGTACGTGATGGTGGCACATTCGTTTCTGGGAAGATGAGAAAGTTTCTTAGCCGCACATTTGTTACTTTGGTGCGTAGCGGAGGAAAGAGGATAGGATAGATGGGAGACGTCGGTTTGATTTGACAACACTTATCATCCCTGGCAATCATACAGACTATTATACGCCAAACAGCCAGGGTGCACATACCGTTTTATAATGGTTCGACTAATCTTTATCATTCGGCAAGAGTCTTTGCATGCATCACACACCAAGAGGCAACAACTTCAGTCTCAAGTTGTGCCATGCCATATTCTTCAACAAGATGGAAACTTTCGAGACCCTCAAGCGAGATATCCTTACTCTTCTTATTACAGCATTGTCCAATTCTTTTTCCCAGTCTCGCCACATACCTACCAACGTGGCAATCAAATCGCCCACACCAGTCACCATATATTTACAAGTGAATCCTCAGATTGCTCAAAACTGATAAGCTCAGTTGCGACATTCCCTGCTCTTTTCGTGTCTCGATTTGAAATCTAACAGAACAGGAGTCCTCATTGGAATGCTCTGAAAAAAGACTTTTCTTGTGTGAGACTCGTAATGAATTTCGCCTTACTGCAATAATTAGTTTTTGGTTCTGCTGTCTTTGTAGGAGCTAAATCTAGAAAGAATGAAATGAAATCTGCATGTTCAATCTTCCAAGAAGGACCAAAAGTGAATGAGTGACACATCAGAAACAAGATATGGGACGGGGCTCTTTTCGGAGATGAATGTGCGGTAAGAAAAGGAGCGCAAGCATGAGACAAGTGAAATCGAAACATGTCAATGATTTTCTTAGAATTTTATCGACACAGGCATAAATTTAGAACGAGTAAGTATAAATATGAGTGAAAGACTTTGGTGTTAATGTTTTTCCGTATCAATGTGGACATTGGAAATTAACTATTTACATTTTAACCGAAGTGGTGTATTACAATCTGAAAAATACACAGCGACACATGCCAAAAAGTAAGTGAAAATGATCCTACATGCCATACGTAGTGGGCGCACTAACAAAGAAAGTCTCATGAACGTGAACCTTGTATTCCAATTTCTTCCAACGAAAACGAGGAAATATGAGACTCAAGCAAGTAACCTTTTCTCTCTTTACCATGAAATATGGTGGCAAAGGGAAAGGGAGAAAAGGAACTTCAGTTGAAAAATAAGCTCAATGTCTTTAAAACTGTTGGCGAGTTCGTGTGTGCGTGTATCTATTAGGTACCATGTTACTGATCGTGAGCTGGCTTGCCGCAACCCCGTCAGAAATTTAGAAATAAATCTGGTCCCAGATAGTCTGCTTCTCTTTAAATGTTCACTTGAGTCGTAAAAGTATACAGAAGGAAACGGTTCAAGATTTCTGTTTTCGAGGAAAGTTCATTGTGAATGTATTCCAGTTTGCTTTTCTCCCCTTTTTGCGGTTAGTTAAATCAGCTCGTCGCGTTGCATAAGATTTTTAATGAGCCGAGTTGGACCGCACACAAAATAGAGGAGGAGACCAGCCACCGACTTTTTCTCAGAAAGAAAAACTCAACATTGATAAAAATGGATACTTTGTTTGGCTGCCCAGACTAAAAAGAATGGCTTAAACTTAAAATTCACCTAAAATTGAAATTGTATACTTATGCATTATTACTCATTGAAACAGGGAATAAAGCCCCTTATATCCAAAGTGCTTAATTGATAAAGCGATTAATAAATAAACTAAATACGTTTACAGCATTTATCATAAATCACTTAAAGATGTGATTTTGGTTTTGGTTGGTCAATTTGAGCATAGATGAGAATGTGAATTATAATCGACATTTTATTTCGGAACCCCGTTCTTTGAACTGGATTTGTCCGCTTGAACGAATATAATAGAAATGTTAATTTAGTGTAAAAATCAGTTGTCTTCCTGTTGGAAAACCGCTACAGTTTGCTTTGGTTGATGTAAAACTAAATGCCTTCATGAAAATCAACCCTAATCCGATGCATTAGCGGAAAAGACACCGAATCATGAGAATGTTCAAAATAACGTTTGTTAAAATAGGGAGCGAGGGATTCTTAATATACTCATTAGACACGCGTATGAGCTTGCATAATTTCCTTGATTTTGAGAAAAACGTTGTTTGTAGGCATAATCAAAAAGAACGAGAAAAGGGTTAGGGTTGCTTTGTGTCATCGGCATAAGAAAGCAACTTTTCTTCGAACGAAATGAATTTATATACAGGTGAGCAGCTTGTGAAATGTTTAAAACTAAACTGTGTGATGGTTGATGGTACACAATTTACGTATAATTGTACGGAGTCTGAGTGTAACAAAAAAAAGGAATTTAAACATTTTCTATCTTAAATTCAAAAAGTAAAATAAAAGTACACAAATCTAAAATTTTAATCCGAGTGGTAGAACATCGTTTGTATTCCTTCGTGCACTTCTAAACGACTCCTTTTTCTATTTCATTTAACCTTTCAGCTAACCCTGTTCTAAAACTTTCTTTAGCTTATTGTAACTGTACGTATGTTCGGCAAGCACATTTCTGAATATATTTCTTCCGCCAACTTGAAGCCAAAATGAAGCCGAACGTATAATTAATAAAATCGATATGCAGGGTGAAAAGTACTTTTACATTTACATTTCCGATTTTTCTTCCGCTCTCAAATGTTGCATTCGTTTTGGGAGGAGGTATGCAGCATCAGCACCAGCAGGGCACTTAATTCTGCCGTTCTTTACCCGTCTTGCAATTTATTACGAAGACACAAGGACCTTTCTTGATCTTTTTACTTACTCTCGCGTTCATAGAAAAGTTCTCTTTGACGTCTTTGTGGAAACTAGATTGAGCAGTGTAATTTTTTCTCTCGAGTTGGAAAATGAGTTCCTTCGTGAGCGTAGCGTGAGCATGGACACGTTTGTTAAGAAAACAAGGGAAGAATAATATGAAGTGGCTGACAAGCGCTTGCATACTTGCTCATGTTGTTAAATAAATAAAGTGGATGAATTTTCAGTCTAAGAAAAATTAAAGGTTTTATTGTTGATCTGGTAGAAATGTGAGTTGACTTGAGCTACTTTTTTTCTCCCTCTGTAGGCATTTACTGTAAGAGACGTGATGTGATTTACGGAAAGAAGGACAGTTTCGTACAGCTCCCAAATAAAATATTTACGGCCACGGTCCATTTACCGGGATTCATTGCAAACGGTGTTTGTACAACTCTAGCGAAATATTATGCCGCTCGGAACAGAACAACTGCGCGCTTACATTACATTACTGATGATACGACATTTCTCACTTTTTTATTTGAAAAATCTCGTGCCTTCTCTTTCTTTGACTCTGTCGAGTCGGATCTGCTCTTTCTCTTTGAGCAAGCATAAACCAACTTACTTAAAACATGCGCCTACCTAACTTTAATAAAGTGACATGAAAAAATTCTCTTAGGATCACTGATGCAAAATCATTTTCTTCATTTTCTTTGCATTCTTTTGACTTGCTTTCAGTTTGGCATGATTGGAATGCTTATAAATCGACCTGTAATAACTTTATTGTGATTTCAGAATTTCAGGTCATAATTTCCACTCTGGTGTGATTGCTTGCACGAGTGTGTGTGGAGTGGATAATATAATTTTATGGTGCTATGCAGATTCCGTGTTGCCTTGTTTTTATTACAAGTTGATGTGTGGTATGACACGAGTTTGCTATTATCATTTTCATGAGTCAAATTTGAGTGCTCGCCTCTCGCGTTGTCGCATTCCAGTAATTGTAATCAATGTAATAAATTTGAAACTACAGTAAGCTTCGGAACAGTTTCTGGTATTTTTAATGAAAACGAAAATAAAGACACTGAAAACCATGCGGTGCGCATCACTCATTTTGTAATTCGGAAAAACATTTAAGAAAAAATTTAATTTCCCATTATTGTTCCTTTTCGTTTGATGGTAAAGTTGGAGAGAATCTGGAAATCTAAATTCAAGCATTATACAAAGAAAACATGTGGGTTGTAAAAAAGAAATGAGCGAGTGGGGCAGATGTCACTGAAAAAACATTATCATAATTTTCAATTTAATTTTATACTGACACGTCAAATTTAAATTATTATTTTGAAAATGAAGTTTTGGGATATCTGCTAGAATAAAATGGAAATCTGGAAGAACTGAAATAACTGAATTACATCGAGATATTTTCAGTACTTTTTTTCGATTCGACCTGCCACTTGCTGCATATCCTTCATTTATGAAACAGAGTCCAAAATCGCAATCTGATCTAAACATGCGCCAATTTTTTGAAAAAAAGGAGAAAAGCGTTTTAAATTAAATAAATAATTAAATCTCTGCAGGAAGCGATCTCCAATACAGCAATTACTAAAGAAATGGGGGAAGAAATGTGGCAGTGATTTTTGAGATATGATCAGATTTTTTTAGAGTCAACCTAATATTTTCCGCAACAATCATTTCAGGTTCAGATTGTAACGTAACAGATATATATTGTGATTATGATAAAATCGTATATCAATGTGATATCGAGTATACAAGGATCCATGCAAAGTATCTGGTAGGAAGCAGTCAACCAAAAGACAGGAATAGCATCTCGAAACACGCTCTTTTTTTCTTGAGAAAAGATAGCATCTTTGGCAATTTCTTGTCTTCTCTCTCCGAGTCGGAGAATCTTGCGACAAAGAAGAAAAACTGCCAAGCCTTCATGTACTCAAGAAGAGAAGACGATCAAATAAAATGATGAAAATGTAAAAAATGTGGTGCAGGTACACACTCGTCACATATGTATGCAAAGCAATATATAATATCATTTCCAAGCCTATCTTCTAGTATGATTTAAGTATGTTAAATATAAATCATTGAATCTTATAAGTGATAAAGGTAAAGGTAAAGATAAAGCTCTCGGATGACACTAATTTACTCACAAATTTTCTTTTTTGTTTGTTTTACATTCTACAATATCTCGTAAAGGTTGACTGGTAAAGGTCTGGTAGGTCCGACTGATGATCTAGATCGTTCATTTCAATGAAACTAAAACCACCTTAGTTTGTACTTTTTCAAGTACACACAAAATATTTCATGTGGTTTTCTCGTTAAAACATTGTACAAGATCTCGTAAAGGTTGACTGGTAAAGGTCTGGTAGGTCCGACTGATGATCTAGATCGATCATTTCAATGAAACTAAAACCACCTTAGTTTGTACTTTTTCAAGTACACACAAAATATTTCATGTGGTTTTCTCGTTAAAAGGTTTATGGCATTATACAATTCTTCCACATGTACAAAATCATTAAAAATTATACGAAGACAAAAAGGGAAAATGTTCGTGCCTTTTCTTTTCGTTCCGCCATATTCTTGTCTCTCGGTAGTCAAAACCAAGTTAAAATCATTTTGCTGATGACATTTACTGATAAATGCACATGAGAGAAAAAGGAAAGAAAACACTTGTTTTTTATGTTTTGGAATCACGATCATTTCTCGGAGATTTTAAATCCTGAGATTTGTGTTTTTATCAGGAGTCGTCATCTTTATCAACGGCAGTATTGTCAGAGATGTGTTCTTGTCGCCTTTTTCAAAATTGCAAAAATGTAGATTTGCTGTGGAGTGTAGCCAGAAGAAGCGTAGCAAATGTCGGAAAGTGAAGCGCACGAGTCAGCTCAAGCGAGACAAGAACAACAAGAGAAAAGATAGAGAGAAGAAAGAATAAAATGAACATGTCGTTTGATTACAGTTGACTTGTTCTTGGAATGAGAGTCTTTTGCTTCCTCAAGTCAACGGAGAAACAAAGATGAGCAAGGGACAATTTTCATTTAATTGCGTGTACAGCCTTTTCTCTCTTCTGTTGAAATTAGAAAGAAAATGAGTGAGGCGAAACGGGCCACATTAAATAAAACGAAGAAGAGAAACAAAATGTCATAATAATGTGGTGGTGGCGGTGGTCTTGCCTTGCGTTCATCCAATTTCTCAACAGATTCATTAAAATTGCATTATCTTGGAACGAGAGCCAATTAGCATGTTTTTATTGTGCATGTGAGTATATCAAGTCATGTACAATACCAGTTCACAATGCTTGGAGTAAATATGTACTTGATTTCGATTCGAGTGGAAGAAAAGAGTTGGTTGTAATTGTCAGTTAACCGTGAAGCTTTTACCTTGTCTTCCAATTTGCAATGCTCTCAGTCAAGATTTGTTGAGATTTCCATCTTTTTGCTTGGACTCGACATGAAAATCATGACACTGTAACAAACCAAAGCAAAGAAGGGAAAGGCGAGAATAAATGACTTTGTCTGGGAGCATTTTTTTTATCAAGACTTACGACAATGCGAGGGACACGACTAGTTCGTCAAAATGCCAAAAGTCATGCAATGCATATTTTTTGTGATTCTCTGCAAAATAGCTATTTGCTTATCATTGGACAAGCTCTCAGTCATGTCATGAAGAAATGAAAGTTACTTATGTATAAAACAAGAAGTGGAGAATAAAATTCTATTTTATAATTTGGATAACACATAAAACACGAGTTGCTTATTCAAAAAGGTAGATTTAGTATGCTTTAAAATAACCTAATTTCAATGAGTGTGAACAGGGATTTCTTCTATTGAAACAGAATGGTTTTTGAAGACATCACAAGTTCAGAATTTTTTCGGGTAACTTTTTTAACCGGTGACAAGCAGTGTGTCTGCTCTTAAATCGAATTTTGTAGGAGTGAAGAATGTGGCTATTGCGGCGTCTTTAAGAGTTATAAATCACTTAAAGAGGATTCCTAAAATTTCTTTCTTAAGAAGAAAAAGAAGAGGATGCACACTTTTAGATTAAAAATAAATTGCGTAAATGGGTTAGTGTCTGTGAGCATGGAGGAAGCAATGATGATGACGAGTAACTAATTTTGGTTTCTCATTCCACCGCACTGACTTCTTGACTTCTGCATAGTCATCATCACGAATGTCAAAATAAAAGACATAAAGACAAACTAGAGTTGTACAATATTTTTAGGGGAAACAAAAAAAAATAAGAAAAAAAATGAAATTATGTTCACAACAAAGCAAACTGTTACATCGTCAATGTAGTTGTAAGGTTATATGAATGAAGAAAAGTGTCGGTCGGTAAGGATCAAAGATGCGCTAAAACGGAAAAGCAGAGTCAACTCAAAACTCATCTTAATTTCTCAGGAAAAAAAGAAAGACAGCGAAAGAAGGGAAACGATGTGAGTGAGGAAGAAAATGAAATGAGTGAATGACGACATGAGATGAGAGAAGTACAAGATTACACTTGTACGAAGTGAGACTGTCCTCATCAACTCAAAGTCGGTGCGGTGCAGATTGAGATAAAGTTGTCGTACTACGTAACTTAAAGGATTGTAATAGACATGTCATGAATACGTGTTCCATAAGAAACGGGAGTTTTTCTTCCTTTAAAAGACTCGCACTTTTGTCATTTCTTTCTTTTTCATCTGGTGACAAGAAAGACACACGGTTTGGTCGGGTCGGGGACAGGGTACCTAAGTCTCATGTCATCTCAAAGTGTATAGAGTAAAACATATCTATTAATACCAAAGTCTTCCAAATGCATTTCACATTACTCGTTTATTCTGAATTTAAAATTATTCATATGGGCATTTTCTTGGTGTAAGTAAGGAATGCATTTTTTCACATTTATTCTATTTTATGTCAAGAACGAATACCTGAAACGAAGCTAAATAAGTCAGAGTTCATGGAAATGGACGTATTTAGCGTGAAAAAATGTTCCACATTTCCACGATAACTTAACCAAAAGTTAAGACTACTGGGTGGCAAACGTGGTTCATTAGAAATATCCTCTAGTTCCAGAATTAAAATACAAAATGAATAAATCTTTTGTACTTGATGTTTTTACTTGTTAGTTGAACGTAATGTTGTTACATTTTAAGGTACATCACTACATGGAAAACTTTTGATTCGCACTTTTTATTTTTTTTCTGGCAAAATTATTTTTGTTGCTTATTGTATGAAAACATGCAAACATTTATTGAACTTTTAGTTAAAGAAAAACCTTTAAACATTATTAATCGTCATCATTCCAAGTGAAGTAGACAGTTTGTCTATTCCATTCCAATGTCTAGATATGTACCTAAGTTCTTTCTCTGTCTTGTAGTCTGTGCTGCCTTCTAATTCCCAGTTCTCTGCAGGAGTGTCATGTCGGCATGAAAGCAGCACTTCAAAGGAAGTGAAATCATTACCCTTGTTGTCCCTATTCTAATTGAAATCAGTTTGTCATCCTGCAATGCATTCACACAAACGATCACTTCTGATTTCCTCTTTCCTTTTTTCCTTCCCGACAACCAAATTGTTACTTTTCGACAGAATTAGCATTGCATTGCAGATGTAGAATGTAGAGTTATGTCGTACCAGACAGAGAAGGCACATGAAAGTGAAACAGATGAAGCCCATTGGTATTGGAAAAAATGAAGAGAAGAATGAAAATGATTTTTGGCAAGCCGGGATGTTAATCCGTATTGCTGACGTCGTAAAATAATTCATCTCTTTGTCTGGAATTCAAAGGTAAAATGTATCCCGAAGAAAAAAAAATCAGAATCTTTGAGCAAATTTGAAATGAATCGTAAGGTTGTTTTATTAATTAAAGATGTTGTTAGTTGATCCCAAAGTTATGGTTTGAAAGAAACTTCATAAAGTTCAATTTTTCAAGTTCAAACATGGTATACTGTACAATTTATAGTGGTAAACTACATTAAATTCTACGTACATTAATGTTTTACGTACATAAGGTTTCGTTGCAAGTCACGTTATTAAATTACGTATATTGTATTGAATAATTTTTGGATAATTTTACTATTTCTATTGTTCCTTTGGATTGTTTGATAATGTTTCGGTTTCATCCATATACCAGTACCAAGTTTTGTCGAATTTACGTAAAACCTACCCAATTAATTCTTATCACATGATTGTGAATTCTAAAAAATCTATCACCAAAGCTGTAGTGTCCGATCACCATAAACTTTGTACTAGCTTCTAATTACTAATTGTAAGCTGTAAGCAAACAATAATTGATTGATACTGAACTTTGTAGCTATTCATCAAGCAGTTGAAATCCGTAAAGTAGTATACCGTAGCTTCCTAATTTTCTACAAAAACTCATTATCTATCAATTATATACTTCTATACTATAGTCCACTAAAACTTAAAAAATGAAAACCTTCCCAGACCTACGTTGCTGTTGTTAGTTTTATGTAAATTGTACTATTAAATAGCATTTATAGCGTAAGCGTTTGAAAACCGATTTTTGAGTAGGAAACTCACCTAAGCTAAGGCAGGTACAAACAAAAAACTAGTGTTTTGAAATGGATAATAATCATGACTTTTAATTAAATACTATAAACCGGGTTATAGGAGACTCTTGTTGAAAGTGAGGTTCAATCAATTCAAATCACAGAAAACCAACCATTGACTTTTGAAATGCGTTATTAATTATCAATTAAAGACCTTCCCTTTTTGCCCCACCTTCGACCTGCGTACAAAACACTTACATTATATAAAAGCTTCTTGGATTCGACGATATTATTAATATTAAGTTATACAGATCAATTAATAATGCGACCTGAGTTTTCGGTTTGATTAGTAGGTATGAGTTTAAGTAGGTATTAGACACAATTTGCGAGTATTATCAATAGCTTGAAAGAAGAATTCTACGTTGTTTCCCATCGTATATTTCTTCCTGAAAGATCATTAGCATAAGGGCAACAGTTTTATGATTATGTGGTTTGAAAGAGGGCCTGAGACGTGAATTCGAACAATGTTAACGTATAATTTGGTAATCTATTACAAACCGTAATTTAAAATGATTATTTTAATATCTATTTGTATGCAGTTTTTTTAAGCTGCGTAGCTCGCTTTTGTTGTCCTGTGTATGACATGCTGCACTCGGTGACTGGATTAAATCTTTAAAAGATTGTAGCAGAGGTGGCCATTTCTGCAACGCCACAGGTGTTGCTTCCTCGGTATACCCGGTAGTATCCCTGTATTTAGAAATTGGCACATTATTAATCTATATCAGTCAGGAATGAATTTTTATTGTATTTCAGCTTGCAAATCACAACGAAGAACAGTTGGACAGAGATTAAGAGGCCAGCAATTAAGTTTCAGGTTGTAGCGCGAATAAGAAGCAATCCCCAAGACAAAAGTGACAATAAACATCTTTACATGAAAAGCGTTTAACATCGGTAGCACAACTCACAATAGTACTCACAGTACAACACAGACGCCCCACTTTTGGATTTTTGTTCAATCAAAATTACCTGCTCGCCCCATGACTCCCCCCAACTGTTCTTCACAGACCAATAAGGAAGGGTCCGATTGAATCGAGGATAAGCTGAAAACAATTTAATGCATTAATATTTCAAAACCAACTGACCTTCTCTCCCCAATGAGGACCCCAACTATTTTTTATGAGCCAGTAAGGCATAACTTTATGCCTTATTGAAGTTACTACAAATTCAAAATAGTTCATTCATTTTTTACATTCTTCCTGCAGAAGGTGATAATTGCTATTGCCGTTGATTATTAATTTTGGCATCGAAGAATTATTTTTTTGATCAATATAGTGAAAAAGTATTTAATCGTAAAAGTTAAGCCCCAAGTAGAAACTAAGGGCGCACTTTATTCTATTTCAAATTACCGTGCACGCCGTAGCCGACGATAAGGACACCATGGTCAAGGCTTTTAGGACTGCACAAGAACTTCCACGGCTTACTTACACCGCCCCAGTAGAACTGCAAGGTGTTACAAATATTTTTTTAGTTTCAAAAGCTGATCTTACAACTACCCCAATTTAACTAGACTCTACTATTGATTTGTTTTGTATTGGCTTTACCTGCATTGCATTGGCATTGATTCCAATGGAAATTGGTCCATTTTTCGTGAGCCACATTGCAATTTCTGTTTCGTTCTTTGGAAGTTGCACATATCCTTTTACCTTCGCTTCTGCTTTGGTAGTGTTAAAGGAGCATTTCTCG
>VYYJ01004788.1:0-12512 GCA_021029165.1 Cyphoderus albinus
ACAATTTTACTAGCAAGGTTCATTTTTGACACAATTTGAAGGCGAACTTTACCCTTACTCTTCTGCAAAATTTTCGCCGCCACTTCACCATTCTTGTCACTGCCGGCAGCCCTAATGACGAAATCGGAACTGAGGAGTTTATTATTGTAGGTTATGTTAAAGAGCTCGTCGCCATCCGAATTTCGAAGGAGGAGTTTCGAAGCGAACATAAATAGTCCAGATGTCTCTTCACCTGTTCCAACCAGAACGTCACAAGGCGAATAGACTGCCAGAGCCTTTGCAAAATACACGCAAAAATTTACTGTGCATACTAATAAAAAGGCAGTAATGATTTTTGTTCATCAACATTTTAATTATTTATAGACGGTTATTAATCTACCATGCTCGAGTAAAACCAAGACTTCTCCTTGAAACGAACTCGTGCAACTGGCAAATCCTCGTTGTCCCGTACAATGACATTTTTTAGTCCGTCGAAACTAAACGGGTGGAAGTCTTGCACTCCTTTCAACAGCACCTTGTCCCCGGACACATCACGAATGTTGTAACACTTATCGAATCGCAAGCTTAGACAATCTGAAATAAAATAATAAAATGACATTTATGATACTGTACTAATTGTTTAACCTGATAAACATTTTTGGAAACAAAAACTTTGTTCACTTTTATCCAGTTCTACTGAGAACACATCCACAGAGTTAAGACAGTCCAGACCACTCGTGTTAAATCCTTTTTTCCGACTGGTTCGCCCTTTTTTGCAAATAGTGACAACTGGGTTAAAAAAACAGTATTTTGAAAGCAGTTCCAAAAGAAATTTAATAGCTTTGTTGGAGTGAAGCCAAATTAAAGTAATAACAATAATGTTGACATTAAAGTAAATAATATTCCCCACTTTTATTATGCCGTGTAGTGTAATATAATGTAAGTAAAAGCGGCGAAGGAAAGTTATAACATTTTTGGTCGAGCATCCATCGATAATAAGTATTAATCAATACGATAATTTTGTGGACAGTGGACGTACAAAGGAAGAAGGAGCGAAATGAAAATGATAGATGAAAACAAAAATTGACAAGGCCAAGGGGTTGTCTATTCTCATACATGCATAATATCGGTTTAATAATAGTTCCCTGCGGAGCTTATTCTATACATTTGTGCATGGGAGGTTAGTTTTATATGAGCACACAAGTGTCCACAAATTGGTTAAATGATGCATGGCTGGATAAAATTGAATACCTCTTGAATTAGCTGCTAAGAGATTTGGCTGGCTTTGTGACGGTGGCTCAAGAGGGACAGGGAGAGTCGCGGTGTCTGGAGGAGCACTTGTTCCGTCTCTGCTGTTTATCGACTCGCTATTGTTCATCGTATTCCTAGAGAAGAAAGTTTTTAATTCCAAACGTTAATAATGAAAGTGCTCTTAATTCTGCTCAAAGTAATCAATTGTGGAAGGAAGGATTGAGCAATCCAGAGAAGTAGTTTGTTTTACAGTTTACAGTAATAAGTTTTAAAAATATTTCCTCTAATGTAACGGTTTGTCAGTGATAGTGACTAAAAGAATGATTTTTTACAAATAGTTTTTAGTATTTTTTCTCCTCTCATTTTATATGGATGGAGTGAAAGAGATATTAGATTTCCTAAGTTGATTATAACTTAATGCTGTGTTTATGATTGTCACATTGGTTGTAGAATCACGCTCTTAAGTTAACCGTTTACGGCTGACGCACACACACACACTAGTAGAACTGATGTAAAAAGATCAGGAGTCCGTTGTTCGGGTTTGTTTATTGATTGTTGGTTGTTACCAGTTGAATGCATCAAATTAAGTCAACTACATAATATGGTGAAATTCACCGGAAATAAAATACACAAACATAACAGTAGTCTTTTGTGAACATGATAACCTTCAGTACGATATTTACAGTCACAGTTTAAGTAAAAGGTAAGTAGGATTTAGTATAAAAAAGTATGTCTGATGACCTTAAAAAGCCTAACGATGCTCAGTTGATTTTTATCTGAGAAATTTACAAATATCTGAAATGATCGTTTGACTGATTTGTTTTTATAGCTGTTGCGAGCCCGAACAACTTCAAATGCAAAAGTCGAATTTCGACTGCCAATGATTTTCACTTTTCACGGTAAAAACCTTCCATTGGTTGATTACAAAAATGCAAACCAATTATCAATTTGGTTGCACTGATGCACATGGAAAAGAAAGCTGAAAATTTTATGACAGTAAAATGACATACGGGTTTTGCAAGGTTCTAGCTCACGTTTCGATGTTCGTTTGTGGTGTGAATACTTCTTTCAGCCACGGGTCAAGCGCTTTTACTGTGCTTTGTTTTTTAGGGTTTTATTTATTCATGTTCAAAAATCCAATTCTCTTAAATTTTTCAACGTTGGCATATCGGGCTCAAATCGTACCTTTACAAACCTTTCCACCGCACCGTTTGTGTGCAGTTGAGGGACATATACATAGTTAGCAACACGTTATAAACAAATGCACAAAATCAGGTACTTTCAAGGATTGAATTCCTTTTAGAAGCCTACGAAACAATTATTGGAAACGATTTAATATGCTTATTTAAATGAAAATTGTTGCTTACGTCAATTGAAGTGAGTTCAATTAAGTCTTATTTTGTGCTCATAGAATGATTATGCAATGAATAAAATACTTTATGGTCGTAGTTTAGTTAAAACTTTCCCATGACTTGCTTACAAAAATTGTATTCGGAATCAACTGAATTTTTCAATTTGGTCTGTATATGGTTAGGTTAATTTAGTTCAGTTTATCGTAATGATTTGATTTATTGCCAATTTATATCGTGAATGTTAAAATAGAGAAAATAATAACAAGGAATTATTATCCTATTTAATTTTGTTGAAATCCAATTAGAAAAATAGCTTATCTTGTAGCTTTTCTAAAAAGTTTTGTGAAGCACAGGAAAATAAAAATAATAAGCAATATTGTTATGAGAAAGCATTCTACAACGTCAACAATTTTATTATTGGGAGAGAAAATGACGCATGCTCTCTTTAGTCTCGCTCGAGTTTCAAGGTGTCAATTCCATACAGAGCCTAATAAATTAGCTAATTGTAGGATTTACATTAACCCTGTTTGATGTAATTTGTGCAAACCTAAAGATACATATGTCCACAATCTACTACGTTCATTCACAATTATAACACTTGGCTTCTCAGCAATGTTTTAGTTTAGTACATTTACTTCCACTTGCATATGAAGCGTGCATAAAAGTTAGACTGGCAGGGTAGGGTTGTTATAATCTCTGTTATTAATCAGTTCAGAGATTGCTGATCTAATAAAGCAATCAATAATAAAACTGGGATCAACACTCACCATGCAATGACTCTCCCGGTTATAAAACTTAAATAATTTATACCAAGTATGCTTCTGCTTTGACCCACTCCATCACCACTCCATTTCACTAGCTAAACAAAAACATGTAAGAGATTATACAGAAATTTTTATTTATTTAAGTCTTTAGTGAGATGTAAATACAAGACAAAATATTATTGTAAGCACATCCCTGGACTCATTCAACTCTTTCATTGAAATGGCTATACTAATTGGATAGTACACGAATGTATTTTTTTAAAATTTTGTTAATGACGACGTGCTACAATCACGTGCACATTTTTGCGTATTAGTCAGAGTTTGTTTTTGGTCGTATTACCGGACACTGACATATTATTTAGCTAAGGTCTGTTTAATTATTGCTGCAGGCAAAATCAATTTGTAAAATGGAAGGCGAGTTGATTCCTTAAGACAATTAGTAACGATTTGTATGTATCTCAGTATTGGGGTGATGGACATGACATGAGACTGTGAGCTATTAATACAAAACTAAACTCAACCAAAAAATTATTATAGATGGTAATAAGTAAACTGACAGGTAACACGATACAAGATAAATGCATAAAAAATCTTACACCTGAAAAATCCTTATAATCATATTAGGTATTACAATGTGACTGCTGGTTTGGATTAGATGTAAAGTAGCAATGCAATGAAAAGATTTTCACAATTATCTGCTAACACAATAAATTAGAAGGCAATTAAAGTTCCATTAAAATCTGCTTTAAAAATTTAATAATACGATTGTGTGTAAGTTGTTAGGTTCTTATAGATCTCATTTGATTCCGTATATGATATGCGATGCGTGAAATAAACTGGTGTAGACGACATTAGTACTTCTCGGATCTCGTGGCCTTTCGTGAGAGGTCAAATCACATTTAAGACTTATTCATAACCTTTCATCATATTATAGAATGCAGTGGGTTGTCAATTAGCATAGATTCTTGCGTTCAACGCCCTCTGCACATGCCACAGAAAATTTTTAATTGGATGAAAAATGTTTCGTAAATATTAATGCATTCATTGCACATTGAGGTAAATCTACTGTAAAGACAGTCGAGTCAATAACATATGACTAAATTATTTGCATATGCAATAATTAGAAGAACGGCGGCTTTGAAATAGGCGTTGAAGAAAGTTTTAGCGACAACTGCATTTTTTAAGCTGTCAGAGATCAGAGGTTAAAAGTCAGTTGGCGACCTTTTCTTACATGTTTATTATACACGTACCGTGAAATCAGCGGCTTTGAAATAGCCATTGTACATGGCAAAATATTATTAAAGGGATACCTGCCAATGCCAGGACTTCAAACACCGAAAGAAGTTTTGAAAAAGTTCTTTGTTTGAGAACGAATAGCTCAGATTTGTTGCCTACAAACAGAGGCCGGGCGATTGAACAAATTTAGTTACTTCGATGACCGAAACTTTGCAGATCCTCGAAGTAAGGATGTTAGAAAGGAATGCAAGACTTGACATGCATCCTCATCAATTCCCATTTGTTTTTTGTTTCTACAATGTGATGCCACAATGGCAAACCTCTTCTTCCAAGGCTGGAATTAAGTTTTATTAAAAATAATTACTTAATACGCATCAGACGTTATTTGGAAGTCTGAATATACGGGATTATAATGAAGATCTGTCCGCCTGAAGGATTGACCTGGATGTGCATTGCAGATGGTATTGCATTTGGTTAACCGCACTCTTTCAGTTATGATACTTAAAGATAGTAAATAAGATTGTAGTGCACACTGAATGTTTAAAGTAACCTGAAATCGCTCTTAAAGATACGCAATTACTTTTGGGGGAACATGAGCTATTTGAAATCATACGGGATTTTAATTTCCATTTACATAATTTGTTTAGTGCATCATTCGGTAACTGCCCTCCCCTTTTTGGAGACATCCAATTCCGAAAAGGTCTGAATTTACATATTTCCTCTTTGGACGTTTTTATCATCATAAAGAAACGTAATAACAATTTTATATTTATATCAATTGTTTATGTGACATTTATGAAATTCAAATAGGCGGATAGTCAATGGACAGAGTCAACAGAAAATGAAACTTATACAACAACTTTGCTAGCTCCATGCCCATGCAACGGCCAACCGGAAGGTTTGGTAATGTCACATCCCACAGACTGCCGTGCTTATTATACCTGTCTTGGTGGCAATAATGTTCGTCAAAGTCGGTGCGGCGTTGGTGACGAGTTCTTCCACCCATACCTAAGATCATGCGTAGAACGGTCCAAATACCTGTTCTTCATTCCCAACATTGTGGAAACAAAGGATCTCTGCAAAGTCAGCACCGTCTTTCGAGCACCAGCCGCTGAAAATTTTGATAGCTGTGATATTTCTTTGGATACATTCAATGGAAACAGTTTAGAAGAAGACGATGGCGACGATATTCTGGCTACAAACGATAAGACCGCAGATAGACTGAACGAAATGTTTCCCGTGACCAAGAGAGTGGAAAAAATAAAATTCCCCTGGGAAGATCTCTTGGCGAATGTATCAGCGATTACTACAACTGTGAAACCGGAAGTCTTAAGTACAACTGCAAGGTCACAAGTGACCACTGCGAAGTGGAACTATCCAACGACACCGGCCTTTGACGAAAATTGCGTCGTAAAACAAATTACAGTGCAGCATTTCCCGGGTCCGTGTAAAGCTGTAGTAACGTGTGAGAATGGAATGCGGTTGCATCTGAAGTGTCAAAATACGCTAACGTTTACTTAACTTTTTTAATCAACATTCATGTCATTAGAAACATCATTTCTTGGTTTTTGTTTGAGAATGCTTGCTTAAACGATTTTCGAAACTTCTGACTGATTATTATCCAATGTGTTTATAACATATAATATTGTATTGCGATGAAGGCGATGCTTCAATGCTGCATTTCCAATTTTATCTCTGAAGTGTCAGGAATTAAAATAAATGTAAACTGTTTCAGGCTGATAACATTGTACAATCGATTGTCTCAAACATTGCGAGCTAACACGCTAAAGAGCTGGAACGTTTGCATACGTAATGAACCATCTTTATCCGCATAAAACAATCTGTTCCCCGTGCTTGTTCTTGGTAATCATCACGAATGAGGAATGAAGATAAATCCTTAATTGCGCATATACTTCATTCACTACTCTAAACTTTTTACAATTTCCAAGTTCATGCAATGGTATATTCAAGGCAATGTTAAACTTTTTTTACCTTTTGCGTCATTGACCGTTATCAGAATGATTGACCATTTTGAATATAAAACAGTTTCAGCTTTTGACTTTAAAAATTGAAGTAAGCCGGACGCAAATAATTTTTGCACATTTTTGCAAATCTCTGCAAACATTTTTGGCGATTATTACAACAAACAATGAAGGTCTTCCTAGTTTTGTTTGCTTTGGTTGTGTCAGCCTCTGCTTCCTTGCCATTCTATTCGGGCAACGTAAAGGTAAACTGAATTAATTATTTACAACCTATCAATCAATCTGCTTAAAAGTTTCGATAAAATCGCCGATAATCTTTTTCTAAATCGTAGAATCCATGTCCGCCCAGATTCACGGGAATGCTTCCGAATCCAGATAATTGTCACTCGTTTTATATGTGTAAATCTATTTACAATTTGTGAATGATTCAATTGTTAACTTAGTTATTAATTAAAATACCTAATTGACAAACTCGGTCTCATATTTTTTGTCTTAGGTGCAAATGGAGTACCAAATCTGATGCAATGCCCAGCCTCACTCTGCTTCTTATGGGATGGAGAGGCTGGAGGGGACTGCGAAAATTGTGACATCGTTCCAGGTTACAATTTCGAACCCAAATCCACTATTGAAGCAAAGCAAGGGTCATTTTTAATGTCAGTTTTTATTCCCAGGTTGTGGAGTCCTCCCTCCAAGGACTACAACGTCAGTTACGACTACGAGTACCACAACCACTCCTACAACAACTATCACGCCTACAACTACAACTACCACTACTACAACTACTACTGAGCCACCAACTACAACTCCATCGACCCCTGACCTCCCTTGTCCAGATGACCCCTACATTTACCTTCCCTTTCCTGGAGACTGCAACAAGTTTTATTACTGTGTTGACGGGGTTAACACGGGTGTGTTCAATTGCCAGCCCGAACCACTACTTTGGTTCAACTTCAAGCAACAGGCTTGTGTCAAACCTTGGGGAGAATCATGCTCCGATTGATTATAATTTCCTTTCAATAATTTATAAATTTTTCCATCAAATTCTTGTATAAAGAATTGTTTCTTAAATCGCATTTTAAATACCTTATGCCAAATAAAAAATCAAATGACATCATTCTTCTTGACAAACAAAATTATGTCTGGATTTGCATGGATTTGAACTTGATTTTTGAATGTAAATATGAATGTCAATTGGTTATATAACGTTAATGGAATGCACATTATATAATCAATCCCGATTAGACTTGACCATCATTAATCATTTTTAAACAAACTTTTTAACCAGATTGATCACCTTGATCCCTTTGTTACGATTACTATATACATTTGGATTTGACTGACAGGCATGTTGCAAAGATAAATTCAGATTTATAAATTATCATCATTCTCGATTCTTGTTACAACAAAGAATTCATATGTACAATGCACTTCCAGTCGTGGAAAAATTTAGGAAGAATTATCTTTCCTTTAAAACCGGAATAAGGAAGGCAACTGAGCAATAAGTAACGTACTAAAAGGACAAGTATTTACTGAACATAAATCATTTGAATTTTGCTTCAAGCGTTGTGCGGTTCGTTCATTAAAATATTTGGTCAGACAAAGATTATTATTTTAAGAATTTCTACAATGGCTCTGGGTCACCAATTATTGTGTGCTGCTCTGCTTTCCTGCATAACTATCTCAATTTTTGTAAGTGTATCAAATCAGCTTTTTTTTAAAAATATGATAATTTAGTTGTTGTTAATTTTCTTGATTGATTGTTTAAATATTTATCAGGCTCATGTTGAACGTGAGGTAGAATCATGCGAACCACATGGGGCCTTTTTTCCACATGAAAACTGTACATTGTATTTTCGTTGTGATTATGGTATGATTAAATTAAATTTTCTACTACATTCGCCGTGTGATTCCGGTTTTCAGTTACTAATCTGTTTTATTTATCGCGACATTTCAGGTATTTTAAGGGAAATGCACTGCCCTTCGCAACTTTACTTCAATACCGTTTTTGAAGTGTGCGACTATGCTGCGAATGTGGCAGAATGCATTGGTGGCACGAGACCACCTGTGGAGGCTACGACTACTTCACCGACAAAACCTCCAACGACCACTGAACCTACAACGACCACACCAACAACGACCCCCGAACCCACAACGACCACACCTACAACGAGCCCCGAACCTACAACGACCCCCGAACCCACAACGACCACACCTACAAACGAGCCCCGAACCTACAACGACCCCCGAACCTACAACGACCCCCGAACCTACAACGACTCCCGAACCAACAACGACCACCGAACCTACAACGACCACAGAACCAACAACGACCACCGAACCTACAACGACCACACCTACAACCACCCCCGAACCTACAACGACCACAACAAAAGTTCCAGAGCCATTTCCGGGTTGTCCACAAGAAGGTATGCGTTTCTGTTAATCTGTTTGCAAGATATGTATGTATATTGCTATATGTACACATTTCTTATGAAATTCTGTTCAAATTTTCTATGGTCGCATCCATACCAAGCAGAAGGCGTCACATATATTCCTTACCCAGGTATGAAATTTAGTTCTCTTCAGTTAATATGTTGGCCTTGGTATGTTAAAATGATTTATTTTATAAAGAAATATTAATTTTCTAATAATAGGCAACGCTACACTGTACATTCTCTGTGTCAATGGATTTGGCATTGTCAAGCAATGTCAAGCGGGACACTGCTTCAGTGAAACACAAAAAGTTTGTGTTCCATGCAACGTGGTCGAGCTGCCTTCACTGCCTGAAGATGGGCCACTCGTTAGTCAGGTTCCTGCAGACTCGTCAAAATGTTCGGAAACCTTCCCGAAAGAGCTTGAAAACGAGCTTTTAAAATTGGCACCAAGTACTCAGGGTTGCTCCAAGTTCTCAATATGTTTACAAGGATTGTACAAAGGAACTGTTCCATGTCACGATGAGGCTACACAGCATTTTGACTACCTTACCCAAAATTGCATATCCAACAAAAATAGGAAATGTGTTAACTCATAATGTATTACGATTAAGTTAGAAATTCTCATTTGTATGTTATAACATGATATTGCTCAAAGTAAATTTTTATATTACTTTTATTCTTATACTCAAGTGGATGTAGTCTGCGTGTCTGATGAAATTCAAAAAACTGTGTGTACTTTCATTCACATGAGATGACGGCCAAAGTGGCGAAAGTCAATTCTACTGCATAATCCCTTGTCTAGAGGTAGCGGCGATTCAGTAGATTAAGTTGATCCTTATGTCCGCCCTGATAGGACGACGCTGATCCTCAAGATAATTTTGCACACTATTGTACGTCATTCGGTTATAAGTATCTGCTGAGAGTCAAGCAGATACTTATAACCGAGTCTATGCTTTCACGGATGAATGAAAATTATATAAAGCTGAATTTTGAAAGTTAACTGGGCTCATTCAACCTTTTCATTGACACAGGAACGGAAAAAACCAACTTGACTGAGTAGTTTGAAGTTGAATTACCATGATTAACTGTCATTATTTCTCTGTCGTAATTGTGGTTCTGTCATCGGCTGCCTTTCTTGGCGTAAGTAATTCACACAACCTAAGAAAGTAAAAACATTTGGTGTCACTAATTCATTTAATTCTGATTACATTTCATGGGACAGGCAGAGCCAATTTGCAAAGTGGATGGCGAACTGTTTCCGCATATGAATTGTTCCAAATTCTACCAGTGTGACCATTCTGCTCCCGTCATAAGGCCTTGCTCTGAAAATCTTTACTTTAATCCTCTAACAAGTAATTGCGATTACCCTAAAAACGTCCCAGACTGCGTTTGTGGAATGAGGCTTACGCCGAATGTGAACTGTAAATTTAACTAGCAGTGCAATACTTTAATTTCATAAGTTTATTTGGTTTATCAATTCCCCACTCTTATATTGTTAACGACAGGTAGCACCAAAGCCTTTACAAAACCAAGAGAAATTGTTACCGAACCTAAGTCACAGCCACATCCAGACTGTCCGCCATTAAAACTTGTTTGGCTTCCTTATTCGTGTAAGAAACATTGCAACATAAAAATACACTCCAATTAATATTTATTTAACCGACTATTGTGATTCAAACAGGCGACGAGACTTGCTATGTTCTGTGCGACAATGGAATGGCCACTATCAAAAAATGCAGCCCAGGAAATTGCTTTGATCCTGATCCTGAAAAGAATTCAGGATGTGTGGCTTGTGAACCATGACTTTCTAGTAGAAAATTTCTACATGTTTTGTGTCAACTATCGATTTTATTGTCAATTACGAACAAGCCTGCTTCACACAAAAATCCATATTATTCAAAATAATAATATTTCTTAAATTAGCAATTGCGCTAGTTTCCATTTATACTTTTCAGTGTTTCATTTCAACATTTATAACTTTACACGTCCTTGCTGCAGTTGTTTCACACTTTTGATCAATTCATCATAAGGACATCCAGCTTTTCTCTCGGTCTCTCTGAGTTTCGGTGTTCTGTCTGAAACCTTGCTCAGTTTTGGTTTCGACCTTACGTAATCCATTATCACATTATGAATGTTCATTCTGTTCGAGATTAAAGACTTTTTTTCAGTGTCCGAAACCTTTCTCAGGTGATACTTCCTTAGTCGAATATCTTCCATGAGAAGCTCGTAAGGAGTCTTTGCAAATTCTCTTGGACGTGGCATCAGGCAGAGTGTAGACTTGAGTTTAAATTGCCCCCTTCTCAATTCCCTGATAACTCGAATCCAAATTTTAGTCACTTCTTTCAAACCCGTCTTTTCAGGATGTCCACCCTCCTTGGTTTCATTTTTGTAATTTTCCTCACCGGAAAGTAATTTCAACTTTCTTAGTCTCTTCTCCGCTTCATGAGCAATCTGGTAAAACTTGGAAAACTCAAGCGCATCCTCCACTAGATTGTAGCAAATCCCTTGGAAAAATTCTTCTACTGAGGAGTATCCCAAAGGAAGTCCATTTTTGGCGAAGTAGTGTCTGCAATCCTCCAATACTCCTTCTGCATCATTTTCAAAGTCAGCATCTTCCATTGACGCCATTTTCTCCAGCACATGCTCCAAACTCACGTCCAAACTTCTCTCTTCATCTTCCCCCATTCCAAAGTCTAATGCCTTGTAAATGATCAGGGCCACTTGCGTCATTGCCTCGTTGACCTTTTCCGGAACTACACACATTGAGATATGTCCGTCTTTGTGAATCCTGATCAAGTCCTCGCTGGGCGAAAGTTTGTCTAAAATAATGTCTTGCGATTTTGACATTTGCTTTTGTTCTCGGAGAAAGTTTACGGAGAGGAAGCACAATGCCCACGCATGATCTTCATTGATTGGAGCATTGTACGCGGCCAAGATTCTCCCAAGAGATGTGTACCCTTCAGAATCGAGTAAGCAAGGACCACCGCTCGAGATACTTTTTGTCCTCAACTTCGTCACCGATTGATTCTCGTTGTTCCGCTCCATTTTTGCCTCAACCTAAATCTTACTTAATATTAAATTACTCTACTTATTTTCCTCCTCTTTCTACAAATTGGCCAAATTATTTTTTTCTCTGAAAAGAAGTTTTTTTCGCAAGAAGGAGACCTTTCAATTTTTATAAAACGAATTACTAAACAAGTCTGAAACTAAGACAAAAACGTTTGACTTCTATTTATAATTGTGTCCACAGCTTTTTCTAAGTTATTATGGAGACATGGAAAACTTCCAGAAGCCATTTCTTTTTGCATTTCCAAACCATCTCATCCCATTACATTCTAGAGGGCAGTATTATGCAACGGCACATGGTTTACAGAATGTTTCGTGTTTACAAGAGACAAGTTGACCTGTTACAGCGAAGCTGAAACCTAGAACGTAATTTTATACAGAAGCGTTAGCTAATTCTACAGTAGACGTGAATTACCCAGGGCAGAGGACGCCATGCTGCACCTGTTC
>VYYJ01004789.1:0-12510 GCA_021029165.1 Cyphoderus albinus
GCAGTGATTATCAAAATCATGGAGGATCAAGGAGCCATATGCATCTGTAGAACAACGACCTCACTTATATGCATGTCATTTGGAGGACGGAACCCGTTTTTCGGAGAAGTTCAGAATCCCTTAAATAAGCAATTGTCCTCAGGAGGGTCTGGTGGTACGGCCTCCTTAATTCGGGGAGGTGGTGCAGTGTTCGGAATTGCAAGTGATAGAGGTCAGACAATTTGTTCCTTCTGATTAAAAACAAGTCTAAATACACAAGTCTAAGTATGTACAAGTCTAAAAACTACTACTACCTTGCGTCTGGAAAACTTATTTTTCTAGCTGGAGATGGAAGACTACCGGCTCATCTCACTGGGATATCCACGTTGAAACCTTGTCGGCATCGGATAAGTCGTAGAGGCTGTGTTCAGCATTGTGTAGGCAGTAAGATGAAACCTCGTTTAATGAAACAAATTGTTAAAATTGTTGCTCACATCTCATTTGCATTTTAATTTGGGGATAAATTCTTTTTGGTAATTCCAGCGACGAGTATTCCGTGTATCATGACAAAACGAGTGAAAGAGCTTACAGTTCTGTATGGACTCAGTATGGAAAGAAATTTGCAGCATAAATTTGATGCTAAGGCTGTGCCATTGCCGTGGAATGCGCAGGCATAAAGATTTAAAAAAATATTCACTTGTCCTACATTATCGCTTGTGTTATCAATATTTTTGTTTGTAAACAGATAATTATATCGAAGCAAAAACTCCGGATTGGTTATTTTTCCTCATTTCCCGGCAATCCCCTTGTAGGAGACATCCCAGAAGCTTTGAGAAAGGCAAAATTGTACTTGGAATCGTGTGGCCACATTGTCGTTAGTTTCGAACCACCAGATGACTTAAAATGTCAAGAGGTTTGGAGTACTCTTATGAAAGTTCACTTGCACAGGCACGCTTTGCATGACATAATTAATGACTTTCGGCATTTCAAATGTCAACTTTGATTTTTTTCGGAGTTGAAATATTGTCGAAGGTAGCGCTATACAGCCCTACATCACGCTTAATTATTTACATATCCTTGATTTGTTATGCTTGAAGGTTTGACAACTTGTCTGGAGAAGGTCTTGTTGCGGTTACAAATTTTAGCAAAGACATACGTTGTGTTGATATCAGAGAATTAGAACATGTTAACTCTGCAAAGGAGAAAGAGCTTGTCATCGTAGCTGTAACGGATTTACAAGAAGTTGGACATGAAGAGTAAGATGTCTTTACTATATTACGTACCTCAGTGATATTTAATTCATCTTCATTGTGTACTAATCGCGTGCCGTGTTTGTCTTTGTTTTTAGACAAGCAGTCGTACATTCTGAAATAAAAGTGAGTGGCAGATCTGGACTCGTATGTAAATTTGTCACTCAAAGATAACCTAACCCTCGCGGCGAGGGCCTCGCCCCTTTTCTGGTGACAATAATCAAACGGTGAAAGTCGTCCGAGCAGTATTCACGTTTCTGATTTTCTCTCGTGGTCGTTATATAACAAACGTAGCCAGTCGATTTCTTTGTACCTTAAAAAGAATTCAATTTGTTCACACAATCCACACAGTTTTTAATAATAAACTGAACTGCATGTAAAATTGAAATACGAAATAATGAACTTCAAGTATTTGTAAATAACTTAAACAGCTTTCGAAGTGGCCAAATAGAAAATAAATTAAAATACTTATATTGTATTTAAATAATTAAGACCTATCATGTTGCCTCCTTTGCCGATTAACGAGACGTGCGAATCATACTATCGTGGTCCAACTTTTAATTTGAGCATTTTCTTTGTAAATTATTTCGTATCAAAATGCCTCGAAGATGCGGAAGGACTTGGTGGTTTCGGAGGAACGAAAGGCGTAGATGACTTTTTGACAGTCATTGTAAACGAATATTTCATCGATAGCCCACAGGTAGTGACTAGTGAAATAAATATTCCTGTGAGTTCACCATTTACAGTAAAGAAAGATTAAAGTAAGTTTATTAATTGTACTGTTTTAATCGTAGATTTTTTTATTGTACGACGAATCATGGGACATTTCCGATATGATGAAGAAATTAACAACTACAAGTAACAAAGCTTTTGTCTCATATTTCCTACCTCTGGACGAAGGACTCTTGAAAAGCGTCAAAACCCGTATAAATCTATGTATCTACTATCTTTGGAATGGACATTTCTTTCGCTCATTTTAATTGATTGTTTTAATTTTTAAGAGGCGCCCGACCATATTTCACATAAAAGGCTACCGAAAGCAACTACATTTATCATATTTGTCAAGGATGAGAACGGTTTCGCAAATATTCTTCGATTAATGTCGGTGTACCCTTGGTGGAACCGAAGGGCAAAAGTCGTTGTAATGGTGAAGGAAATGTCACTTTTCCCAATTAAGGTATGATTCTTAAAACTTTTCTCTTTGAAGTATTCATAACTCTTGACCAATAAAAGTTAACAATAATGCTAACTTTACTTTACTTGACGAATAATACTTATACAATAACAACCACCAACTTAATTTCTTTAGGGAATTTTGTCGATGATGGAAGCAGAGAAGATCTTCAATGGGGTCGTTGTGACACAACTGTCATCGCGGGATGACTCCCAACTCTCCGTCGATCAAGTATCCCAACAGCAGAGTAAACAAAGTCAGCAAAAAAAGCAAAAAGGAACTAAAGAGAAGAAAGAAGGCGAAACGGAAGAAAGTGAGACCAATGATGATTTGATGCTGACTCAGGTAGTTGTACTTTTGAAAATTAATAAAGCTTTTACGATAGCAGCTTGCTATGCGTTCCTTCTTGGTAATTGGCAACATTTCTATATGAGGATGTCCAGGCTTATATAGACCTCCAAGTAGTAGCCCTGGATCCTTATCCACTGGAAGGACACTCTAAAGAGAGCTATGTCGCTAGGTGGGCAAACGGCGAACTGCTTACAATAAGACCGATTTTCCATGAGAAAATCGAAAATCTACGTGGTCATAGACTGCATGTTTGCGTGTTTGAATTTCCACCTTTGGTAATTAAGACAGAGGTAGAAGATGGCCGGTATACATACAGGGGCTTGGAGGTTAGACTTTTGGGCGAACTTGCCCGGCTACTAAACTTTACGTTCGAATTTTTTGAACCACCGGCAGGGCAACGCTGGGGAAATGACGTAAGTTCTTTTGTTCTCTTGAAAGGAATGTCACGAATTTGGATACGTGTCGAAATATTTTTTTTTGCCAAATTCAGCTAGGAAACAATACCTGGAATGGTCTAATTGGCGAAACTCAACGACACGCTGATTTTGGATTTGCCAGCGTTTTTCTCCTTGATAATCGCGAGCGGGCTGTGGACGTCTCTACTCCGTACGACCAAGACCAAGGTTGCTTCGCAGTACCGAGACCAGAAGCCCTTCAGCATTGGCTTGGGCTCGTCCTTCCCTTCTCATGGCAAGTTTGGGCTTGCATTGTAGGAATGGCCATTGTTGCCGGTCCAATTTTTACACTGATTACTCGGCCTTTGGGTATGGACAAGTCTTTAACTATAGGTCGAGGAATTTTGTTCGCATTGGGATCATTGGTGTCAGCACAAAAGGCTCCTCAAGCGAAAAGTCATGCTTTAAGGTCGTTCATCGTTTCATGGCTCATATTTTGCTGGTTGGCTTGCATTCTCTACCGTGTCGCTTTGATTGTGTCATTAACTGTTGGACCTAGTGCTTTTAAAATAGACACAATAAAGCAACTGGCGAAATCGGGTCTGGAATGGGGAGGCTATCGGGAAGTCCTCAATAGTTTCACCAACACTTCCGACGTGGACGACCAGGTTCTGTTTGAGAAGTTTGAAATAGTTACAAATTCAACTGAAGCTTTGGAAAGAGTTGCAAAGGAGGGGGATTTTGCATTGCTGGACAGGTTAGTTTAAAAAGTTAATTTTAAATTATTTGACTGATTTAATTGCTTCAAAAAATATGACAAAAGAGCTCAAATTTGCTTTGGCATAAAAAAGTAAGTTTCTTTATTTTTACTTTTTCTGCATACATTTGCTGGACAGTGGCAAGTTTTTGAAGTATGCCGAGAAAGGGAAGTACTTTGACGGTTATTCATCAATGATTCACGTTGCAAAGGAATGTCCTACCCGCTATAACGTGGGGATAGTAATGCCCATCGGGTCTCCCTTTTTGGAAAAGGTTAATGAGGTAAGGAAAAAGGGGGAGAGACAGGACTGTTTTAAATAGCAATATTACATAAACCAAAACAAGAGAAATAATTGAAGATAAGTAACTTTTTAGTTAATACGTCGCCTTCAAAATGCGGGAATCATAGATAAGTGGTACGACGACATTCTACATGAAGCGGCTGTAAAAAATCCAAACAGAATCGCAGGAGGGAAGAAGAGAGAGCGAGGATTGGACATTGGGGATCTAAAGCTTTGTTTGGTGCTGGTCCTTGTGGGGCATTTCTCCGCCTTTCTTGTGCTCCTAGGAGAGCATTGCCTGCACAATTACCGCACTGGGAAATTAAGAGAAGTAGGAAGTGCCATTATCCGGAAAGTGAGCACTGTTTCGGGCTTATCCATGATGCCGTCAACCAAAGGGGATATGTCAGGCAACCCTTCGGTGATAATCACTGAAACAGAAAACGGCAGTGATTCAGAGTCTTTGCGATCTTTACCTGTCGAGGTGGAACACGGATGGTGCGGATGCTTTGACGAAGGCAACAACGACCCCGCCAGTGCATCTTTGGGGGATATTAGGCCTGTCTCATGTCCCCATATTAAGCAAGTTGAAGAGGAATAATCAATTAAGATAGTGATTAAATAAATGCAAGCCAAGTTCAGAGAGAAATGTCGGAAGTTGGTACAGTAGTATGTATAGCTGCATATTGCAGAAAATAAATTCTTCCTTAAACTTGTCTTTCAATGTATCAAAGTTTACTTTTATTAACATTCATAGATCCTTCTTTAAGTATATCATTTTTCCTCCGTTGTCATATCCTCCTCTCTCAAACTCAACTTTATACCCCAACCGTTCATAAAAAGCCTGAGCATTTTGAAAGTCCATAGTTCCTACTGTTGCAAAAGCACATTTTTTTCTTCTGCCCAGCTCGTGCACTTTCTCCATGAGTAGTCTCCCAACGCCTTTTCCTCTGTATTGCGGATCAAGCCATAACTGATCTGTGTAAATTGAGCCGTAAACTATGGACCCGTTGCAACCTCCCACGATCGCATTGTGCTGTTCCTTGCTTTCTGTTCCAGTCGTGCCTAATTGCAGTGTGTAATGGTGGTGATGAAGATAGTGAAGTTGACGGTATAGTTGAAAATACAATAATGACCTATTTATCTTGCTAAACATACCTCGATCGTCCTTGCTGTTCCGCTTTTGTCTCAGAAATAGGCCAAATGGATACGCATCGCTCGTGATATTTTGAGCTCGAGACTCCTCGTTGATCTTTTCGGTGAGAAAGTCTATTTCAACTGACGAAGGACTAAACCTCTCTTCTATTTCTAGGTCACGGTCAGCCATTCCAATAAATTTCTTTCAAGATGGGGTGAAATTTTACTGCATAAAAATAACACTCGTTCAGTAATTTCCTAACTATACTACCACCTAGCAGTCTCTTTATATTTGCAGCGTTTTATTAACATCATACAAATTTTCATGGATCAATATTTGCTCTGCTTAGTTTGAAATGGTAAGAATGGATAAATATTCGCTAACCCTTAAATCGCAGAATGCTTATTGCTTCATATCATTTCCATAATGGATCATTTATTTATCCACCTTTTGACTTGATGATCTATGTTGTGTTGAACACCATACTAGTGTGCAAATATTATTGGTTATCATGGTCTTCCTCGATGGAGGTTATTGAGTTGATGCTACTACAAGTTTATTCATTTCGTTTTGGCTTCATTGCCACAATCACAATCATGCATAGCGTTATCTGTCGATGCCTTGTCTAACAGTCATTACATAAATGATTTTATCGTTAGCTTAACCGGAAAGGTAAAAAGGAGATTGTATTGGTTTGGTACTAAGTGGTTTTCAACCTTTGTTAGCTTCTCTGCTCTCATATTAAACATTTCAGCAAAACTGTGTTACATCTCTTGTGAACTCTCTGTCTCTGTTCGATTAGTATACTTAAGACTGAAAATCATTGCCAACTTCCCAATGTTATCCAAGAATTTCTTTCCAAGAAAGAAATAAAGCGATGCCTCCTTCACGCCTATCAGTCATACGAATCATTAGAGGATATAAAGTCAACAAATGACTATAACTAACGCAGGAACAGTTAATTATTCAATCACTGTGCTTGTTTATTTACGGTATCATGGAACAATTAGCCGTTTTTAACATTTAATTATCATCCTTGCCTGCTAAAAGAGTCTTTGGAGTTATTCGACAGCATTACAAAAAATACAATCCCAGAAACCAGTTTGGTTATTTATTAAAACATAGTCAAAAAGCTATGAAAATTATTATATTGCATAATTTTGATCTGCATCCACAATTTGATTTGCTGCAAGTGTTGGTGTGAAAAATTAAACCAGACTGCAATTCTTGCTAAAGCTACTAAATGTTTGCAAAATCTATATCTAGAGGAGAATTTTGGAATAAAATTAAAAAGCCTTACCTTAAGGACAAACAGGCAAGTAATGCGGTTACAGCGGCGTTATTTCGTATTCCTATAAGTTGGCCACACACTGATAAGTTCAATGCTAATGCTTAGCAGTCAAGTGACTTTCATACTATGAAATTCATAGTACAAAAAACTTTCATATGAAGAGGGAAATTCTGTGCAAAGTTTATACTGTATAAAGCTTGCATTCGGGCGGTGACGGTACCTATACAGAATGCGTAAAATTTCGTGCTTGGAGTGCATGTTTTAAAGAAGCACAAGTTTTGAGTTTCAACATTTTATGCATTATTGAGGCAGCAGACTAAAACATTTTAAATGTGGCATATCACAAGTTCATAACTTTGAATTTACATGATGCAAGTTTCGTACCCATTACAACTCCGCAAACCACCTAAAATAGCAAGTGAGCGTGAGCGGACGCATGCCGCAACCACTACCCACTCCATAATATTCAACTAATTTAACTTTACTCCTCCACATTTTTCAGTACGAAAACGAGTGTCAGGCTGGCTGATAGTATGAGGGGAATGGTACCATGCAGGAGCGGTTGGTTGGTTGGTAGCCATTCGCTATATCTTGTTGAAGAAGATGTTGGTGAGCGGAACTCGACTCGTGGTATGGTACATGCATGTCAGAGATTATTTTTCTTCTTATGCAGATAAT
The DNA here is from genome assembly GCA_021029165.1 of Cyphoderus albinus. Classification (NCBI taxonomy): domain Eukaryota; kingdom Metazoa; phylum Arthropoda; class Collembola; order Entomobryomorpha; family Paronellidae; genus Cyphoderus; species Cyphoderus albinus. Next base: position 7,297 of record VYYJ01004789.1, read on the forward strand.
AGGAGGAACTTGAAATGAATGTGCAGTAATATAGCATACAATGGGAGGCGAAACTTCATAATGCAGCACTTACATGAAGCAGGAAGACTGCACGCTATAAGCCGTTTTATCCCACATACGGCCAAAATTTAGGGAGCGACAAGACAGTACCAAAAATGTGATGATGTGATAATCCTTGTTTTTCCTAGTTCTAGATTGTCGTCAATTGCACTGCTGCAGTGTTTTTATAACTGACCAAGTGAATTTCAGACTTAAACTCGGTTGCTGCTCTGTTCATTAATCAAATCATATTAGCACTTCATTCCTGTGAGTCGTGCTGGACATTCATTGGGTTAACCATAGTAGTAAGAAGAAGTTCGTGTGACGTTAAGATAGTATTACTAACCAAGGGAGGGATATTTTTTCACAAGGTAAGAATTGATACTTGCTAGAAAACATTTGAAAAAACTTTGCATTTATAATTATTCACCGTAATGAAAAATAGCACCAAGACAAAACATTAACAAACATTCTTTTCTACTTTCTACCCATACTTTTTACCTTTCATATTTTTCCAATAAACACAGTTTGAGAATAACATTACATTACATGTAATTTTATTGTCTGGATTGAGATGAAAAACCATTTTTACAGCCGAGATTACTTGATTGAGATATATAGGTACTAGCATACATAGTATTGTAGGGAAATAATTTTGTGAAAGTTGAGATACTAAATAAGGTGGGTAGGGATCGTGGGGAACCAAGAAAAACTGTTATTATTAACAAAGTTGTGTCAAAAAATTTAGTCTATGTTCAGTGTTTTGTAACAACTTGCAAGGCAAGAAGTATTAGCCGTTTCATCATCATATCATGTACATTATTGACAAACTTGTATTGTATTGTAAATTGGTGCGGTATATTGGTGTGAAACAACGCAGCTGCAGTGGCTTGCATTTCACTGCTAAAATGCTTCTTGACTATTTCCATGAAAAATTGTTGCTATATTTGCATAATCTTTATTTCTACCAAAAGTACAAAAAGTGCTTCCAACAAGTTTCTCAACACAAATTGAGTGCATGAGTGCATCTGAAGTTAAGTAACAATGTTTGGAGCAAACTTTACCAGTAAAATGTTTTAGAAAAGCTGAATATAAAATTAATTTTAATATCAGCATCAGCATATGATAAGTGAGTTGATCACTGCCCATTACTACTGAATACATAATTATTTAAGCATCAAAGTAAACATTTCGCAACGTCTTTATTGATTCTTAATGGCATACTTAAATAATATGAAGAATTCTTCGTTTTACATTCGTTCCATCTCCTCTTAGTTCTGCTGAGAGAAAGAAATTAGTTGCTGAAATGTTGCAGAGTAGAGTCAGGCAAAGACTACAAAGAAACGCTCAAAAGATTTATGAGAAACTTCATTGCATTTACTTCAAACTTAATACATTATTTCATTAAGATAAATTTAATGCTTCCTGATTCGTATGTGTTGTCAAATTTTTGAGTTTACTTAAACAATTAGAACGGCAGAGATGAGCTTATCTGAGAGGAAGACTCGAACAAGACCGACATTCAGGATGAGAGATTTTATGATTCAGACCTACCATTTTGCTGTAAACCAGGAAAATTTTACAAGATGATTACAGAGAATTCTTATCAAAAATACACTGAATGTTACACCAGTCTTTCGCATAAGAATAAGAATCGTTTGCCAGACATGTTCTTATTTCTACATGTTACAATTACAATTTCACTGCACAGTCTATTATGCATTAAAGCTCGCGCAAACTAATGGAACACTGGCGACGCGTCTCTCATCTCTCCAATATGAATGTAATCCCATTAATTTTGTTATACTTGAACTTTAGACTCATTAAACAAAAATGAGTTCACATTTGACACTGCATGGTTTGACAGGAATATTGTTGGAAGATTTTGAATCTCCAGGAATTGAGTTTCTTACCTTACCATAATATGTACAGTTATGATTTAAGAAACAGTTATTGATTTGTGCAATTGCTAGTCTATTGGATTTAGAGCTATGATCATTTCATGACTACTCCATAGCCACCAAACTTCAACTGATCAAGTATGGTCTCCGTTGGGGTACAAAATGGACCATTGAATAGTCATTGCGTGTAATAAATAAGATACACCCTTGCTGTTTGATAAATGAAGAATTTTTACTATTGTATTATGGCTTTTGCATAACAACTTGCGACTTACTTCATTACTAAACGTATGACTTACATTGGAGAATACTATTCTTGAAAAAAAGCACACTATATTATGTATACTCAGGAGTTACAGCATTTTCCTTTTACCGTATTATTTCGAAATCACTATTCTTGCTAATCACGATAAAAACGGAATTCACACTTCACTAGAATGAAATAGCTTTCATGTACAATGTGCTCTTTATTAGCCACTCAGCTTTGTTATATTGCATATTGCATGAGGAATGGGATATTTACTCATATCTCACTTCAGCGCAGTGACCTCTATTCAAACGTTAATGTATTCAAGAAAGACTTAACGATTATAGGAGCCTTCGTTATTTAATACATCAAGTCGAAATCATTACTTTATTATTTTTATTCTAGATATTTTATCATTTATCCGACCAGTCCAGATTTCTTACTATCTACTTTAAGAAGTCATCCAATTCAATTCATTGTTTATGCCAATCACTTTCCTCATTAAATAGGGATTTCCGAAGTTTACAGCGAGAAGCTACTTTCTATCTAACATCTCGTCAACCAAAATCACAAGATACAAAATATCATAGTACAAATTTTGGTAGTGCAGGAAAGAATGTTACTAGTTACTACTATACTACTTTCCATAAGCATAGTTTTAAAATGGCAACAAAAACACCTCAATACTTAAGGAAAACATAATACACACATTGCATAAACAAAAGCATAGTAAATTTTCCTTATCAGACAACCTTATAGTAGAATTTATAAAAGAATAGTTTAGTTAGATATACATTTCGCATTATTTTCAGTGGGAGCCGGGACGGAGTTAGTACATTGTTGGCGTTTTCCATTAAGCCTCGAAGTTATAAAATACAGAATGTGCCAACGAAAAGTTTCTTTTCTGACGAGGCATAGCTAATCATGCTGAACGTGGTTCTTTTTCTTCTTCTCTCATTTTCTTAATCCTAGTCTCAAAGTACCGAATAAAATAAAGTCATCTAAATTCCTTGAACGTTATTACTATTACCAATCGTATCGTCGTGTACATTATTAGAGCAAAACGAAACGGTGGATATGCTGCGTGCTGCGCTGGTACAGGAAACCGTAGATAAAATGAAAATGATAAGTATAACTTTTAGACAGATGCACGATATTTTCGGGGGTCGGTGAGCCTTTTGCTTTTTATGCTCGCTCTCTCTGCCACCACCCGTGTGCCTTCCATGTTAGAAACATTGCCATTAGCCATGCTAGTTTGTGACTATTTCTTCGATGATGTAGATGTAGGCATGTCGCACATTGAAGAACATATCAAAAGATGATGTGATTGCATCAGATCAGAAGACGTATTCATTTTTGGAATACTTCCAATAAACAGCAATGCACGAGGCTATAAGTTCATATTGCACATACCGAGTAGTTTCTTGCTAGAGAATGCTTTTGTTGTATGTACTATTGTTATGGCGTCGTTCTCCTATTTGGCATAAGGCAAAATGTTACCTATGTATTTGATTTTGGTACACAGGGTTAAGATACGAAAAGCGAGCAAAAATGTCTAGTGATGAGCGAACTTCGCCGTTGAAAGGACCAGCTCCCAAAGCGATTCCCGAAGATACAACTGACGTTGCATTTGAAGACGGTATTCCACTAAATCCAGTAAATCCAATGGCTGGAGATCAAAGTGTTCAATTCATTTCTGGAACGCCAGCAAATGGAGATTTTGCCAAGGTGGAGATTGGCGACTCCGGTGCAGGTGCCACTGCACCAACTTTCGTTGGTCTTGGAAAGGAGGAACTCATGAAATATGCCAATGATCCGACCTGGGTTAGGCTGAGATGGTTTCTCTTCATCTTATTCTGGGTTCTCTGGATTGCCATGTTGGCTGGCGCTATTGTGATTATCATTTTAGCCCCACGATGTGCGGAAAAGAAAACATCCGTTGACACTTTTTACCAGATAAAGGCTGCCGATTTGATTAAAGACAGCAACAGTGAGTGTTTTCTGGCTTACTCCAATTATTATTCTTGTGATGTGTCAGCATGCCCCAAATGCATTATTTAAATTTCTCTCTCAAAACGGTTGATATATTTTATTACGTTGCAGTTGATGCCCAAACCTCCTACTTGGCTGACCTGGGTGTGCAAACTATAATTGTTTCGGATGTACTTCAACACGACCCAAGTGATGAACCCGAAGCGGTCACCGATTTTGAAAAGGTTGATGAAAGCCTCCAAGAAGGATTACTCACAAAAGCCATTCAGGAACTGAAGAAGCAGAGTACGTTCATCAATCTTGCACAGTTGTATTTTTTATTATTTTGCAAAACATTATTGTAAATGTCTTTTCATTTCTACAGGCATCAAAGTTCTACTCCAGATTGTTCCGAATCACTCTGGAACTAAGCATGAGTGGTTCAATAACACGGATTCTGACTTTTATGTTCGCAAACCGTTCGACGAAGTGAAAAACTCGGTTTGGATGATCCAGGATGAAAATAAAGCAGCGTGGACTCAAGATACAAATGACAATTCCCGTGCCCACCTGCAACAATTTTCTGGAAAAATTGCGGACCTCGACTTTAGAAATGAAGATGTTATTAACAAATTCAAGGTGAAGTTTGTAAAAATGACTTTGGTATTTTGAAGTTGCATTTTATTCATTTGTCCGTTACCTCTATGGTTGACAATCATTCTCACTGTTTACAGGCAATTTTTAACACTTGGAGAGATAAAGAAATGGACGGTTTCGTGATACCAAAGGCGTCTTTCTTAGTTGAAGATTTAAGCAACTTAATGAACAGAAATGCGACTAGGAATCAAGCCGAGAATCCTAATATAATTGGGCGTTTGGTTGGAATGTAAGTGAAACCGTTTTTGTACTAATAGTTCAAACCTTTGGAAAACCAAAATTTCACTAATCTAGAGTCTAGTCTAGACTATTGCTGCCAATAAAAGACTCATGTCAAAACTCTGATTAATTTATAGATCTAAACAAGGTCCAGTGTTAGTAGAGTTGGAGGGAGCTTCG
>VYYJ01004790.1:0-12509 GCA_021029165.1 Cyphoderus albinus
ACATTTCCTTTCAAGTACCTGTTAACTAGATTGAACCGAAAAGTACAGTAAACAACATGATAGTTTTAGATATTCAAGAAAAACTACTATAAACAAGATATCAATGAAATTAAAATAACAACAAAGTTTGCATTTAACGTTTGGACTATCCGACTACGTCAATTTCATCTGCTCCGGAAGTGTAATCTTCGAATTCCTCATCCTCTTCGAAATTTGATATGATGCGCGGATCAGATTCTACTTCCTCTTCACAGACTTTTTCCGCCCTACCGTCGTTTCCAAAATCGACACCAGTTTCGAAGCACACGTACTGTCGCAATTGTTTTTGCTTCTGGCCGAACAGAGGTGACACTGTCGATCCACGTTCGACGTAAATACTCGATAATGTTTGTAATACTTGCAGCTGCTGTTGCATGACACCTTGAGCCCGATTAAGTAATCCTTCATTAGTTTTGATTTTACGTGAGCAGGCGTCTAAGTACACACCTTTTGTAGTTGGTGGAGAAAACGTCGATGGTTCTGGAGAACGGGGTGGTGGGGTGTTCGTAATATTTTTGCAGTACCACGTCAGTGATTTGCTGATAATTTCTGTCATACGTGGCCTCATTTGGGAGTAGTGGTACTCTTCGATGAAGAAATCGTGCGGGCTGATGAACGCTAGAAAATCGCAATATTCCAAACCGGAACACAGGAGATGCATAGCGACCTGGTCATAATACTGGGTGGATTCCCGTAGATGCCATTTCCCATCCCTCTTGACAACCCATGACACATGTCCAAAGTCTGTGGCTAATGGACACTTTATTTCGAGACTTCGTTTGTCATCGACTAATCTATTTAGGGCAAGGAAGGACATGTTAACACTTATGTAGTACTTCAGTATATAAATATTACGCGCATACCTATCCGGTGAACTGCGTAGAATAGGAAGTTTATGGAATGGGAAAAGTCCACAGGGATGCACTTTTCGTTCCGGATACACACACTGGTACCTGTGAGCATTGGAAGTATTTGGAAAGTAAAAATGGCAGATCGTAACATTTCACGAAAACGAATACTAACCATTCTGCTGCAACTTTCTCCATGTGTTTGCCATAATCCAATGCCGGAACACCGACGAAGTCTCCAGAGTTAAATCTAATCTGTAAAATAAAAGAGGGTTTATTGCAAAATGGAAATGCAAGGCGAATACATTCAGACTAAACATTTGTTATTTACTATAAATAACTAGCATATAAAAAGGATATTTGCGAAGGTATAATTACAACCGTACCACCGTCTTTCAGAATAATTAATTTGCAAAGAAATGAGTTCTGTTCTGTAGCTTTTCAGTAAAATGTAGATGTAATGAAGTGGGTATACTCACCGTGTTAATTAGTTTGATCATTCTGCTTGGATCGGTTTTTGGCCGCATATTTGTAATGCTTCTGCTCATACTTCCTGAAATTATGTGCAAATGGGCTCCTGCCCAGGCTACCCTATCCAAACTGGGTATCGTTGTCCTTTCGATCTGTTTGGACTGAGCCGGCTCAATCGAATTAAGCAAATTCTTTTGCGCATTATGCACAAGTTTCTGAGAAGCAAAAATGTAAATAGCTTCATATGAAGTATTACAACCAATAAAATAATAAATGCATAGTCGGACTGCACTGACATGCTTAGACAAGTATCCCCTCTTGAAAGGCCGATTGCAGACCTGACAAACGACTTCCTGTGATCGATAAGGGTTGCCACGTGTTTGGGTTCGCAACCTAAAACTTGGGTCCGTTTTCATCCGGTTTGCTACCTTCTCATTCCTTAGTCGCATTGCGTGCGGGGTCAGGTAAGCTTTGTTTCTTGCTCGGTCTGCAGGTCCTTTGATAGGGTCAGCACGCCTTTTACGGCAACTAAAAGCGACAGAGGAAAAATAAACGTGCTATGAGTTACACGTTCAATTTTTAACAAAATCTTAAGCATGCATTTTGAAATTACAGAAACAATATACCAAATTCACTTCAATAAATTATCAGAAACTGACGTTAATCGGTTGGCAGATTGACGGGCCTTGAGTCGTTCAGGATCCTCCAAATCTCTCAACCTTCGTCGTGTCTCATAGAGCTTGTTACGAGCACGCTTAACCACAGTCTCATCATGTGCCTTCAAAATAAATTTTAGAATGGCACTTCCGCATCTTAAACAACTTTTATGCATTTGATACATTATTAAAATCAAAATTACTTTAGCCATCCTTACTTCCGCACAATCTGCTTCAAGTTGCTTAATTAAATCACGCAGCCTCTGCTTCTCTTCCAGTTGCTCGGTGGGTGTCATTGTCTTCCAACACTACGAAACAAATATGAATTGACAGTTGAGATCTTAATTTTTAAGCTACCGTTATCCAAGCATATAATAAATGTAAAGCACACATATCAAGTTTAAGCTCGCAATACTTTACTAAATGTAGCCGTGGGCGCCATTTTGTCCCAAATAATTCTATAAACAAAGATATTCAAGATAAAAGTTATGGTTCCAATCAACGAAATGGACCTAAAGGGTCTTAGGTGCTACACGTTTGGGGTCTTCGGAGTTTACTTTGGTTCGAATGTTGAAAACACGTTTCAATATTTATCTCCCATCACATTTCCTTAAGACTAACGTAAGCCTGTACACATCATTTCAAATCTAGCTCACATGGGATCTACAAGTTACAAGTCGAACGCGAAAATCCACATACGCTTTTAATGCAACACACGGCGTGGAAACGAACGTTCCTGCCGTCAATATTATGCTGTACACATGTCAAACCTCATGCCGCCGCTCTTCTTCTCGTCGATGAATTAAGATCTAATATTTATATTAATTATATTTTATAATAATTTTGTTTTTTAAAAAGATTTGTCGCTGTGTGTCACCCAGAAAAGTCAAGAGCTTTGCAGGGATCAAAGAAAGCGTACATCATCATCGCCTCAATTCCAATTTGTACATTTCTCACCTACTCTCCACACCTATTTTTGTCCACACTCTTAAAGTGTGTCACCGAGGAAGGTAAGATGACATTTATAATCAAACATTAAAGTTCGCTCGCGCTAAGTTTGTCACCTTTGTTGTTGTGAGGCAATATCACACAACTTTCATCTTATTTAGTCCAATAACTTTTCACAGTTCATCCCGTGATTCTTTTCATTTCGATTCAGGACTGTCTCATTTTCACGCAGATGGGGCATTTCCAGAACGTTTGTTTATATTAAGCAGTAGTAATATGAATGAAGCTTTTTACACGCTCGATGAACTGTTATGAAAGTTTGATGAACTCTTTTATGTGAATGAGAAGTGAAATAATTATTAACAATCCATAATGACTGCGAAAACAAGTGCATTGAAGAAGAAATAAATCCTTTTGATGTTTCCAGTTTTCCCCTTGTTATTATTGCGCGGGGGTGGTGTAGGGGTCGATGTCCATAGCTGAAAATGGCACAAGTGATGAAAACGAATCAATCATCTTTCAGGTGTTACATTGCTTGGCTTGAAATGAATACAAGGAAAGTTTGTGCGTCAGGTGTAATAAATAACTACACAGAAAACGGGCGAATCGCTAATAATTTTAAGAATAGAATCTGCTTTGAGCAACAACACTGATAAAACTTTTTGTGAGAAACGTCGGTGGAGGCTGCAACGAATTTGATGTTAAATATCTTTGAATACATTTTTGCGACTCGTAGTTATTTATTGAGTCTAACATGCGTAAGTCATTTAGAAGGAATACCATTTCTCTTAATTACAGAACTATAAGGAGTCTCCGAATTGGAGAGATGTAAATTGCCCTGCGTGGGTGGCACTTCGAGCACTTAAAAGAGTTACACTCTACTATTCCCTTTCAAATCCGTGTTCTTTTTTGCAAATGAACATCCCTGAATAAAGTTCATGGAAGCCATATTCTTCTTTTCAGATGAAACAGAGCAGAGTAATGCAGAAAACTTGATAAAAAGATAAAATTAGCAAACTTGCAACATCATATGCCGATTATCTTCTCATTCATCCTATGCACTGCACTGCAGGTCTTTCTTTCTTCCTACTTTCTTTCCCTTCTGCATTGACTTTTCCACTTGTTTCTGTTCCAATAAGTAAATTTCTGAATTAATTTGACGGAAGCGAAGTCGGCTGAATCGCTTGAAAGCATCTCTAGTTTTCTATCAGAAAGGAGTCAAGAATGGAAATAACAAATAAGTTGAAGTATTTAGGCAACGGAGGAAGAATTGCAAAAGTTCACCCATATCATAAACAAGTACTTTGAGCAAATTTTTGATGCGCCAGAACGAGCGGAACGTTAAACATTAAACAGTTTTGCTATAACTCCACTAAAATTATTGGTTACATATGTACAATTTAGGTGTGTAGCATTCAGTTTATAGTTTTCTTTTGACCTGTGCACGGCCTTACTACATTGCCCCAGTTCGTGACCCAGAATCAATAAAACATTATTCGAGGTTATGCTTGCAATTCCATTATATCATCTAATGCCTTGTAATGACAACATTATTTTATTATACTATACCATCACAGTAGTAATAGGTACATTATGGCAACATAAACTTGTACATGGTTCGCTAGTTTTTATTATAGGGAAACTGCACAATTAATGCCGGAAAAGGCATGAAGGTTGATTCTGCAAAAATTTTGTGAAAAGTTCCGCCTGAGGATCATGTTCTGATAACAATTGTTTTTATTGACTTGATTAGGTGTAACCATATACCAAAAGCGAGCCAACCAGCGATTTCTGTCTTCTGTGAGTTATTGGATCTACAAATGGTTTCTGGGACTCGTGTTCCGACTCATTCCAACGATTCTCCTCGCGTATCTGAACCTACGAATCATTATAGCTTACCGGAGAACTTGCGCTCGGAGAAGAATTATGACAGGTTGGTGACTATTTAGAACTCTTCGTTAGTGCTTGACATTTCGGACAATTGCTTAGCTTACAGCTATAAGTATTTGGAAAGCATTTTGTCCGGCTCTATTTGCTTTGTCACATTTGAATGCGTATAATTTTCCTCTCAAAGTTATGGGCAGAGTGCAGACTCTTTCGCTGTTAGTGTCACCTTCTACCAAATATAAATGAGGTCGTGAATGAGAGGAGAATAGAAGACTGAGGTTGACACCTCCTTGCAATGATCCTTTTGTCTCTCACTTTAATTTCCACAGGTAAAACCAGCCGGGATGAGAACAAGAAATTTGCCGAGGAAAGTCGCATCATGTTGCTGTTAGGTTCAACGTCCGTGCTCTTCTTTGTTTGTGTGACACCCATGGTCATTCTGAGTGTAATGATTTCTGATAAACTTCTCAAGTCTTTTTCCTTCCAAGTAAGTAATTTACAAACCTGCAAAGTATTGTATTGTGAAAAGCTACGAATGAGGAAAGTGAAGGAAACTAAGTTGATAGTTGATTCTTATCAGATAGCCAAAGTAAATTGAGTTGGAGGCTCAAGTATGATTTCTCTTGTACTACGTCGTGCCTTCGAGCTATCTTGTCTGAAACTTTCTATATAAAATTATGAGATGGCATTTCTCCAGGTCCACATCTTCATTGACTGCTTATTTTATGCTTTCTTTCTAGGTTTTTCGTGCAACAGCTAATTTACTCGAAGTTACAAACTATTCACTTACATTCTACATTTATTGTCTCTTCTCTCGTGAATTCCGCAACACATTCCTGGGATTACTCCGAATAGGACAAACAAAAGGAACTCTTGCAGCTGGTGCAAATGGAGCAACGCCTACGAACAAGCCATCTGGAGGAGCCACCGGAACAAACAACAAAGTTTCCAGTGACCCAGCAGCAGCAATTCAGCAAGGAGGAAACACTCCACTTTTATGACAGCAGTCGGTAGCCACAACAAGTGGCATCAAAAAGTATCTCCCTGCGAAGTCATCTTCGTCATCAGGGGCTTACAACATTTAAGTTATTTATGTACAGGTGTACAAAACATTTTGGGACAAATCCTTGAAATGGAGTAAAAGTGATTAAATTGTCTCAAGATGCTGTTTAAGGTTGTAATAGTAAGTATAACGGTCCATTACTTAACCATGAAGGAGCAATCTCATGTCTTTAAACTTGTTGCGTTTTGTGTGGAAAGCTAAAGCTAAAAAGCATGCAGACACGATGTGAACAGTTATATCAAAACCTGACATTTACGATTTTAAGATAATAAAATATTTAAGTACACATGGGAAAGTGAAATTTTTAACTATTGATTGCATCCATTTGAGTCTTTTCAGATAAATAGGTCTGTCTTCAGGCTGTGATGGAAATTGACCATTGTTTCATATTTGATACCAAATAAAAAATTAACCAAACATGTAACAAATTAACAAATAAAGTAAGTAAACGAGGCGAAGATCTTAATTATTCTACTAAGGATTCTGATTCTGATCTCTCACTAGAAACTTCGAGTTAGAATTGAGGTAGTTCAATAAAAACTATTTAGTAATAATTATATTATTTAATAGATGTATTAATTATTAATCTTGATGAATCTACTATATGAAAAATTAATATTCATAAATATAGGTATTACATACAAGTTTTAAAGACCTGGTTGAAACTTTAGTGAACTAGTGTGAACAAGCGCTGTTTTACATGTCAATATCACCTATTACTCTTTTCCTACATCAATGTCAATAACAATGATATCATGAACTTCTCACTAACCAATTTGTACATTCTGTAAATTCTTTAGCTAGTTTCACTACTTAATTAACATCAAACCATTTGCACTAAGCTGTAGCTCTCACTAAATGATCCTAACCTAAAATGAAACTTTGTAATAAATGAACAAAATTTAACTTATAAAAATATGTGGCTGTTGACAGTTTCATTTCAAACTTTGATCGTATCATAAAACAAGGTTATTCATTTATTGCATTGAGTGGGAAGGAACAACAATGCTTAACATTTCTTCAAAGGTAATGTCGCATTACATGACTTAATTACTCATGTCTTTTTAATACTTAAAATCTTTTAATAGGAAACATTTTAATTTTATTCTATTAAAGTGACAATAAAATTAATTAATATTTAATATTTTGGTATATCTGTAAATTCAACATTTCTCAAACATTTGAAAGTAAGTTTGGTCTTTTAGGCGTTTAGTTTTTGTTGCACCAAGCAGCACCGTTACCCGAAGAAATATTTATGTAGTACGCCGATACGTAGCCATTGCCCACATTGAACCAGTAAGGGTTTCCATTCACATTTGTTCCTTTTTATAAAATAACAAACAATTTAAATTGAAGCGTTCCGTCACCATTATCAGTTATCATGTCGAAATAATAAAAACAAGCTCGTTACCTGTCACTCTGTCAGTTATGGTTAAAACAGTTCCAGCAGCAACCGACCCCACAATTGAGGCACTTGTGCTAGGAGCAGATCTATGTTATAACGGAGAGAGAAAGATTATTTCGAGAGAAAAGATGAAAATGGGGAATATTGAGAATAGTAAGTCACCTAATATTTAGACCATCAGTAGTCACACCGCGACATACTGTTGAAGCACCACAAGTTCCTCCAGCACAGAACAATTCCTTCTCCGCGGCCCGTCTACGAACCAACCCGGGAAGGATTTGACCTCCGGCGTATACCCATTTGGGAAGCTCATTTGCGGCTCCCACAACGTCTCCCTTGTTCAACAATTGCAACAAGGTTGACGATCTAAGGTTTCCACATCCCACGTTGAAAGTGAAAGATGCCAGGGCGGAGAATTGGTTGGCGTTCAGGTTGGAGTATGTCACCGAATTTGCCACACAACTTTCATAGCTCCCCGGGGAAGACAAGTCATCCTTTAAAAGAGCTTCGCCAGTTGCGAGAGTCAGTGGAACGTTGTACTTTCCATTCAAAGGAACTGTACAATCCCAAGCATGACATGCGTGACCGTACCCAATTGTTCTAATTCCCACTGGATCGAGGTAAAAGTTTGGGTAGAATCCTTCGAATTCCTTAATTAGATTCAGTCCAGCTTGGTTGGTTGGGCCAGTGTACTTTCCTTTAAAATTTAACGTCAGTATTTGGATGACAATATAAACAATTGTTTTTAAAACTTACAATTAAGTCAAATATATATCAAAATTATCTCCAAACTTACCTGTAGCAGCAGAAATGAGACACGCGAAAAGTATGGAGGTGAACTTCATTTTGCCTGTGGGAAGAAGTTGAGAGAAACGTGGTGTGACAAAATCCAAATTAAGTGTGACCAATCAATTTTACAATGTTTATTTATATGCATCGCCTAATCTCGCCTATTCAAATACTTCTGAATTAAAGTAAAGTATCAATCAAGTATGAAATGCTCGATACATTCCCTATTTCACATATCTATTAATGATTAACTGTTGGCTTATCTCCCGTCGTGGATAATTATTAAAATTACATGTATTTGTAAGCATAATGATTTCGACTGATAAGCGAAAGTTAACCATCTTTATAAATATTTTTTGAGTACTTATTATTAAATGAAAGACTGAATTTTATGTTGTGTCTACTTTGAACTTTTAATCAGTCGTTATTTTTTACTTGTCTTTGTTTTCGTTCTGACAGTCTAAAAGCAATCATTTTTAAGCAAATTAGAAATGAGACAAGATGATGAGCCAATCAAACTCGACGATAGTACTAATAATAAAAATCATATATCGGATCATCATTTATATTTATAAGGAAGCAATAAATGTAACATCTTAACGAGAAACTTTTTACGGATTCTAAACTTTGCTACCTAAACGGACAAAGGTCATTTATGTCAATAGTCAGGTAAGAATTATTCTGTAATTCTGAAGCAATGATTGTTAATTAGGCATCACACAGTTTCAAACGTACAAATCAGGAGTTGCGTATGCTCGAATTAAATCATGCTTGAGATTAAATTAGAAAATTGGTCATCAATCAACAAGTTTACATGGTTAGAAAAAGTTTAACTTTCAACAGATACCTAAAAGTACTACTAATTGGTAATTAGTCATTTTTTGTTTTTAGCATTTTTGTGGCAATATCCATGTAACACATTGTCACCACCTTAATCGACCATTGTCACTGTCAAATAAAACATTGCCACGTATTTCATAAATTGGGAAGTGCGTGATTAAAAAGGTGAGTGATGTGAGAGATTGCAAATACATCGGATGTTGTCATTATGAAAGCGTATTTTGGAATTCTTTCCACTCGGATCATCATCCGGATCATCGCCAACAATAACCGACTCATAGCACATAGCAGGGCGATCAAATCTGTGTAGATGAAATTTTTCTTCAGACAGAAGCTTGCAGATTGTTTAGAGATTTTGTATTTGACATAGATATGATAAGCGGACGAACTTGTTTTTCTCTTTTAAAATGCTTCACATAATCAAATCTACATGAAGTTTCAGTATTATGTCACGATGTCATGTAAGGTACTAATTTGGAATGTTTAAAATTATCTTTGGAATTGTTTCAAATTAGATTTGACTGGACGCTGATTTGATTGATTATAAATTGTCAAAAAAGAACCTCTAATAATAATACATATCTATTGTGTTTATTTTTCATGAATATTGCGAACAATCTGTAATTCAACCAAACTACGTCGTAACGATCTAATTGTAGTAGCATATAAAATTTGCTGAGTAGGTGAACTGTGGACAGATGTTGTTACAATCAATGCCCACTTCTCTTTCTCAATTGCATTGTGACAATAAATTGACTACTTGACAGCAAGAGGTTAACAACTAAATAAAAGACAGTAAAACTGATTCCATGTTACATATTTAACAAAACGACGAATTGATTAATCAGCTCCACTTCACATCATAATTACGGAATAATAATTTTATTGGCGACTGGTCATCAGCCACAGACTTGATAATGATAACCTTTACATATTTAGTTTCAGTGTTTATGCAGCATATTTATAGCATTCATGAAATTTATAATTGTTGGATGAACAGACACACTATTATAAAACGTCTACGGAACGTTAGGTTGTCGGCTTTGTGATAACTGGCGTTGGCGTTACAGGTGAACGTGTTTCTCTGTAGAATTTGGCAACATCGAAACCGTACTTGCATTATAACAGACCAATCAATTTTACCTTGAAATCATGGCCTCCAGATTCTTTTTGGTGATTGCCATTTTGGCATGTATTGGCTCTTCTAGGTAAACAAATTACAATAGCACAAAAAATTATTTTAAAACAGCACATCGTTGAAAAGCATACTGAACCAATTTTAATCTGTTTCAGCGCCCTGTCCCACGCAGAGGCTCTGAAAAGACTGAAAGCTGTCGGTAAGTCGAAAAGTTAAAAAATGAGTGAACAGTGAAGATTCATGGATAAAAACGCTGTTGTTTAATAAATGAATTTATTTACTAGGTGTAACTGTTTCATCCAGTGGAGGCTGCAGTGACAGAAATAAACCTACCTGCACAAGCTTGGATCAAGTACGTGAAAATACAATCAGTGGATTAGTCACTTTGAAAACCGCTTCAAAATGTGTGATTAACGTAACTGGTGGTACAGAGGTGAGTTTGAAGACGAGCTTTACGAAAATACTACTTTTCATATTTTCAATTTTAATATTATGGAACTCGTTTGTTACATGTAACATGTAAATACAAAGACTGGTCACGCCAGTGGAACTTATTCACATTGGAATGGCTACAAGGCGGACATTTCTCTAAACACTTGTATTAACAATTATGTAACTACCAGGTTTGAATATATCGGTGTGAGAGGTGACGGTGCTCCCATGTATAAGGTAAGTACACCATGATTATAATAATGACAAATGACATCAGACATCAATTAAATTCGGCCCATGATTCACCTATCATGTTCATTATTATTACACACAGTCCGCTTCTGGTAATATCTACGCTAAGGAAGGCAATCATTGGGATATTTTGTACTATTAAATTCAGCACTGAGGCTAAATTCGCTTTCTCCAAGTAAACCGATTCTAATGGGACTGGTGATCTTCACAAACTTTGACTCCCAGGCTATTTGACTACCCCAACTAACAATTTTGTTGTAGCACTTATAGCTAAATTGGAACTATATTACATTTGCTTTTAAAATTATATAAACACATTTCAAGTCGCTAAACCGCAATAAAATACATTTAAAATTTGTATAACACACACAATAGAATCGCCAATGATGTAGAGCTGTTAGAGCAGTAAAATTAAGGTAACATGAATAAATGTGATGAAGCATGAAATTTTTATTCAGCATCATTTTTTGTTAACAGATTTATTGATATATTTGTAGTGCCACGCTCATGAATTATTTTCTAGTTGCAGCAGATGGTGGTGAAGGCTTCTTTTGTAATTTTGAATGGATGGATTTCCCATAGAATTTCATAAAATAAAGTCAGTGAACTTTTCAAATACGGTGGATTTTCTGATTTTCTCCATACATGTTTTGTGAAGATTAGTGGAACATCTCTGGCTGCGATCTTCCTGGTTCAAGCTATAGAAATATTTTGGTGAGGTCGACTGTGTTTATTTTAAAACCTTGGTTGTTGGAAGCGCTGAAATGTCTTTATTTTGTCTAAAAGACGATGAAACTCAATAGAACTTGATGACAAGAAGATTCAGCAAGTTTGAAAACATGAACTGGAACGTACTAAAGTACTAAAATATCACGTACAGTTATTACAATACATATAACCATATACAAATATTGGATATTGAAGATATTAATTGGAATTAAACAAAACGTTACTGTGAATCTCAGCTTTTATTTGTAATTTCAAGCCAATTTTCAGCACCACACATCAATAAATTTTTCATTTCATTGATATTTTACCCTATTAATAAGAATTACATACAATACAAATTTTAAATTTTATTTGATGAAGCATAAAACAGAATTGACAGGTAATTTAACATTTAGGTGTATTTTTATTTTTGTTTCTGGCAATTGAACCTTTAGTCTGCACTTGCAGTAGTACAGAAGAATCCCAGCCTTTAAGTACTGACCTCCCATTAAATTGTCACTTGTTGTGTAAATGTGATCTTACCCTTGTCTTAGAGGAAAGGTAAGATCAGTGATCTCGTTAGATGAAATTCGACTGTGTATTTTGAGAAGATTGTATTTCACTTGAAGTAGATAAGGTAAAAATAGCTTTTCGAGGTGAGTCACATTTTTATTTAAAATATAATTTCAACAAAAACTCATGATTTTCGAGCTTTAGGTAAGGGCAACACATTTATTAACACTCTATATTAGATTTCGTATTTTTCAAAATTCAAGTCAAGCTTAAGCATATTAAAGCCATTTATCATCTTAACAAAAAACGAAAGAAAATTATGTAAACCATGTGCGAAGTAATAAGGAGTAAAATTTTTAACCTGCTCTTTTTTATGAGAAAGAAAGTGATAATCATGCAAAGCAATTGACTCGTAACATAGCATCATCTACATAAAAGAAGAAAGATGAATGGGACACTTTTTTTAATAAGGAAGATATTAGCAAAAGAGTTGCTACGTGAACTTTAACAATAAACTTTG